>ML362423.1:79649-98332 GCA_005239505.1 Nicotiana paniculata
AGAGAGAGAGAGAGAGAGAGAGAGAGAGATAGACATCTTAATATAGCTAATGTTATATCGAATATAACTTATATAGTATACACACACTTAGATACACTTAGTATAAATATTATACTATACTATATATATATATATATCTATATATATCGAATATAGTTTATATACTATGTATAGTATAGTATAGTATAGTATTCTATAAATACTAAGCGTGTGAATAGTATAGCTATATACTATATATAGTATAGTGTCACGACCCGAATTTTCCATCGTCGGGACTGTGATAGCGCCTAATATTGAACCCGCTAGGCAAGCCAACATCTCTGATTAACTACCTTATTTCTTTATCCTTAGCAGTTTTACCAGATTTTGTAATAAGACCACAGAATATAAAATACGATGTGATATGATTTAATAGCTTGATATGATACTAATACGAAATCCAGAACCAAAGTACTCCCAGAACAGGTGTCACAATCTCATGGACTGTCTATGAATACTACAAATAGAAGTTTGAACAAAATACAAATACACATATGTCGCAGAAGTAAATAAAAAAAAAATAGAAATGAAATAGGAGGGGACGCCAAGGCTTGCAGACATCTGCGGGACCACCTCGGAATCTCCGCTGGACTGAAGGCAGCAACCCTGATCTAAGGTCCAAAGAGTCCAGTACCGAGATCTGCACAAAAGTGCTGAGTGTAGTATCAGTACAACCGACCCCATGTACTGAGTAAGTGCCGAGACTAACCTCGGCAAAGTAGTGACGAGGCTAGGACACGACAACCAAAATCAACCTGTGTAGTTTAACAGTATATGGAGAAAATAATAACAACGAGAAATAAGCAGGTGAGCATAAAGGAAAGGGGAACATATTGAGGGGAGAAATTATCAAATAATGGAAACAACGAGATAAAGCACAAATTAGGTATCAATTTAAGCAACAGAAATAGTAATACAAAAAAAAAAAAAAAAAAGTGCACGACATCACCCTTCGTACTTTTACTCTCGTCCTCACCATCAGAATCAATATATTTAGCACGGTATCACCCTTCGTGCTTTTACCTCACATAATCATGGCACGACATTATCCTTCGTGTATTATCACTCATATCATGGTACGACATCACACTTCATGCTTTTACAATCACATTATCGGCACGACATCACCCTTCGTACATTAACATTCACTCACAATCTCATGCACGACATCACCTTTCGTGCTTTCTCACTCTTCCTCACCCAAACACATCAAATGAAAATAATCCAACAAGGAAATTAAAAGAGTAAACATAAATTAAAACAATAACGTCCCGGCAAGGGAGCCAATAGTGTAATCAATACCATCCCGGCAAAGAAAAAACAGATATAGCCAATCTCACTTAGTGCATAACTTCACATAAACATCTTCAACTGAAACCAATACTCAACACAGTTCAATATCAAGGAATTTCCACCAACATGGGTAGCTATAAAGTGAAACTCAAGTATTACTTAACGAAAAACCACACAAATCACAATATTCGACTCACGGGCATATTTGACACCAACGTATAGGTACTCGTCACCTCACATATACGTTGAACATGATACTTGCACATAGAAAATAGGACACAACACCTACTCCCTCAAGCTAAGGTTAAACTAAACACTTACATTGAATTCCAAGACCAACTCAAGCCTCAATTACCGCTTTCCCCTTAGAATTCACCTCCATTTTATCTAGACATAATTAGCTTAATAATATCAATAAATGCTAAATAATTCAATCCCAATGCTTAATTATGAATTTTCTATCATTCTGCCTAAAAAGTCAAAAATCGACCTCGGACTCGCTCGGTCAAAACTCGAGCTTCGGATCAAAACCCGATCACCCATTCACCTACAAGCCCGAATATGTAATTAGTTTCGAAATCCGACCTCAAAACGAGGTCTAAATTCTAATTATTCAAAAAGCCCTAACTCTACCCAAATCCCCAATTTTCTACCATTAAAACCCTAGAATTCTTGATAAAAGTTGATGAAAATCATTAAAAAGTTGAAGGAAATTAGTTAGTGGACACTTACCTATGATTTGGGAAGAAAATCTCTTAAGAAATCGCCCTTGGTCTTCTATTTTTGTGAGGAAGTGAAAATGAAATTGGATGAAGCTCTAACTTAAACACACTGTCCGACCCTCGCAGCTGAGGTGCTTGGGTCGCACCTGCGCTTGCGCATGTGCGGAAATGGACAAGGCCACTGAGGGCCGCACCTCCGAAAGTTTACCCGCTTCTGCGGAACTTCTTCTGCGGAAATCCTGCCGCACCTGCAGAAAGGGGGCAGGATGGGATGGACCGCACCTGTGGTTGAATGTCCACACCTGTGGTCTCGCACCTGCGGCCCTAGACTCGCAGGTGTGGGCACACCAGAACTGGTGCACCAGCAGTGATTTTCCAATTCTAAACAACCCGAAACCTACCCGTAACTCACCGGAGCCCTCAAAGATCCAAACCAAACATGCACACAACCTTAAAAACATCCTACAGACTTACTCGTGCGATCAAATCGCCAAAATAACATCTTAAACAACGAATTTAGCATAGAATTCAAAGAAAAATCTCAAAACTTCCAACGTTTCAAATTTCACAACTACGGGTCCGAATTACGTCAAATGACCTCCGTTTCTTACCAAATTTTACAAGCATCACTCAAATACTATATTAAACTTGTACTAGGATCCGAACCAAAATACGGGCCCGATACCATCAATTTCAAATATAATCAAATTTTCAAAGACTCTTATAATTTTAGTAAAACAATTTCTTTCAAAAATTCATTTCTCGGGCTCGGGACCTCGGAATTCAATTCCGGGCACACAACCAAGTACCATATTTTCCTACGGACCCTCCATGACCGTCGAATCACGAGTCCGGGTCCGTTTACCCAATTGACCAAAGTCTACTTAAATTCAATATTAAAGGCAAAATTAGCATTTTTCTTAGTTTTTCACATAAAAGTTTCCCGGATATACGCCCGGGATGCACACGCAAAATGAGGTGATATAAAAGGAGGTTTTCAAGGCCTCGGAACACAGTTTTGAGTTATAAAATGAGAGATGACTTTTTGGGTCATCATATTCTCAACCTCTAAAACAACCGTTCGTCCTCGAACGGACATATAAAAGTACCTGAATCGGGGAGAGGATGGGGATATCGGATCCGCACATCAGACTCGGACTCCTAGGTAGCTGCCTCGGCAGGCTGACCTCTCTACTGAACACGAACCGAAGGATAACTCTTCGATCTCAATTAACGAACCTGCCGGTCTAATATGGCTACCGGCTCCTCCTCATAGGTCAAATCCTTGTCCAACTGGAAACTGCTGAAGTCTAACACATGGGCTGGATTGTCGTGATACTTCCGAAGCATAGACACATGAAACACTGGATGCACAACTGATAAATTCGGTGGCAATGCAAGATTGTAAGCCACCTCTCCCACTCTATTAAGAATCTCAAACGGACCAATGAACCTAGGGCTTATCTTTCCTTTCTTCCCAAACCTCATCACGCCCTTCATGGGCGATACCCAAAGAAACAACCGCTCTCCTACCATGAATGCTACATCACGAACTCGGCGATCGGCATAAATCTTCTGCCTGGACTGAGCTGTACGAAGTCTACCCTGAATGATCTTAACCTTATCCAAGGCATCCTGCACTAAGTCTGTGCCCATCAACCGAGCCTCTCCCAGCTCAAACCACCCAACCGGTGACTGACACCATGTACTATATAAGGCCTCGTGGGGAGCTATCTGAATGCTCAACTAACAGCTGTTGTTGTAGGGAAACTCAGCTAATGGCAAGAACTAATCCCAAGAACCTCCAAAGTCAATGACACATGATCGTAGCATATCCTCCAAAATCTGAATAGTACGCTCGGATTATCCGTCCGTCTGAGGATGAAATGACGTGCTCAACTCAATCCTCGTGCCCAAGTCACGTTGAATTTCCCTCCAGAAATGCTAGGTAAACTACGTACCTCGGTCAAAAATGGTATATACGGGCACACCATGAAGACGAACAATCTCCTAATGTAGATCTCTGCCAATCTCTCCGAAGCATATGAAACTGCCACAGGGATGAAATGTGCTGACTTGGTCAGCCTATCCACAATAACCCATACTGCATCTAACTTCCTCTGAGTCCGTGGGAGTCCGACAACGAAATCTATGGTGATACGCTCCCACTTCCCCTCAGGAATCTCAATCTGCTGAAGCAATCCACTAGGCCTCTGATGCTCGTACTTAACCTGCTGACAATTCAAACACCGAGCTATATATGCCACGATATCCTTCTTCATCCTCCTCCACCAATAGTGCTGCTGCAAATCTTGATACATTTTTGTGGCACCCAGATAAATGGGGTATCGGGAGCTATGGCCTCCTCTAAAATCAACTCACGAAGTCCATCCACATTAGGCACACAAATATGACCCTGCATCCGTAAAAATCTATCATCACCAACAGTAACCTGCTTGGCACCACCGTGCCGCACCGTGTCCCCAAGGACAAACAAATGAGGATCATCATACTGCCGATCTCGAATACGGTCAAATAATGAAGAACGAGCAACTGTATAAGCTAGAACACGGCTGGGCTCAGAAATATCTAATCTCATGAACCGATTGGCTAAAGCCTGAACATCCAAAGCAAGTGGTATCTCCCCGACCAGAATATATGCAAGACTACCCATACTGGCTGACTTCCTACTCAAAGCATCGGCCACTACATTGGCCTTCCCCGGATGATATAAGATGGTGATGTCATAGTTCTCAACAGCTCCAACCATCTCCTCTGCCTCAAATTTAGCTCCTTTTGGTTGAACAAATATTGCAAACTCTTGTGATCCGTGAACACCTCACATGACACGCCATATAGATAATGCCTCCAAATCTTTACCGTCCTGCATCAACACTTCACCAAGTCCAACCCGAGATGCATCACAATACACAGTATATGGACCTGAACCTGTGGGCAAAACCAACACCATCATCGTAGTTAAAGCTGTCTTGAGCCTTTGGAAGATCGCCTCACACTCCTCTGACCACCCGAACTGGGAACCTTTCTGAGTCAACCTGGTCATCAGGACTTCAATAGATGAAAACCCCTCCACGAACTGGCAATAATAGCCCGCCAAACCCAAAAAACTCTGGATCTCTGTGGCTGATGTGGGTTTAGGCAAATCCTTGACTGCTTAAATCTTCTTAGGATCTACCTGAATACCCTTTGCTGATACAACATGACCCAGAAATGCAACTGAACTCAACCAAAACTCACATTTCGAAAATATGGCATATAACTGACTGTCCATCAGAGTCTGGAGGACAACTCGAAAGTGCTATTCATGATCCTCCCGGCTGCGGGAATAAATCAGAATATCAATGAAGTCAATCACGAAGGAATCCAAATAAGGCCTGAACACTCGGTTCATCAAGTCCATAAAATCAGCTGGGGAATTTGTCAACCCGAATGACATCACTAAGAACTCATAATTCCCGTACCGAGTGCGAAAAGCTGTCTTAGGCGGGGCCATACGAATGGCGGGATAGAAATGGGCTGAGTGCCCGGAGCCAAATCAATGCAAAAGTCAATATTCCTGTCGGGTGGCATACCCGACAGGTCTGCAGGAAACACCTTTGGAAACTCTCGGACAATGGGCACAGACTCCATAGAAGGAACCTCGGCACTAGAATCGCGAACATAGGCCAAATAGGCCAAACACCCCTTCTCGACCATACACCGAGCCTTCATATATAAGATAACCCTGCTGGAAGAATGACCAACTCCACTCCAATCGAGGAAACCCCGGATAAGGTCACGGTCTTGGCATGACAGTCCAGTATGTCATGATAGGGCGACGACCAATCCATCCCCAAAATAACATCAAAATCTACCATATCAAGTAATAGAAGATCTACACTGGTCTCAAGACCACCAATAACCACTACACATGAACAGTAGACACGATCTACCATAATAGAATCACCCACCGATGTAGATACATATACATGAGTACTTAGAGAATCACGAGGCATAACCAAATAAGGAGCAAATGAAGATGACACATAGGAAAATGTGGACCCCATATCAAATAAAACCTAAGCATCCCTGCTGCAAACTGAAACCATACCTGTGATAAATGCATCGGAGGCCTCAGCCTCAGGTCTGGCTGGAATAGAATAACATCGGGGCTGGGCCCCACCCATCTGAACTACGTCCCTGAGACGGCCTCCAGTTGGCTGACCTCTACCCCTAGTAGCCTGGCCTCCCCCTCTAACTGCCTGACCTCCACCTCTAACACCTCGATCCCCACCGCTGGATGGATGAGCGGGTGGTGTAGCACCTGGTGTGGGAACCATAGCATGAGAACCCTGGTGCTGTGAACTGCTCGAGGCTTGAGGGCAAAATCTAGCAATGTGCCTCTGATAACAACAAGTATAACAAGCCCTCGGCTGCTGAGGCTGCTGACCGTGAAGCTGACCCTGACGACCTGAGTAACCACCCTAAAAACTCGAAAGCGGCGGTGCATTGATAGGAGCTGATGGTGCACTGGAGGGAAACTGATCAGAGTACTGCATATGAAAACCACGGTCGCCTGGAGCACTGTGAGAAACCTGAAGTGCCGAATGAAACAGCCTAGGAGGATGGACCCTACCAAAAGAATCCCTGCCTCTAGATGAGGCACCACTGAACCTGCCAAAATAACGGTGTTTCTTGTCAGACCCCTGACCACCCCCTGCAACAGAACCATCTCAACTCGTATGGCCACATTGGCTGCATCGTGGAAACAAATCTCACTCCCTGTCTCCTTGGTCATTTGCAATCTGATCGGCTGAGCTAGTCCGTCAATAAACCTCCTCACCCTCTCTTGCTCGGTTGGAAGTATCATAATAGCATGTCGGGCCAAGGTAACAAATCTGGTCTCGTACTGAGTGATCGTCATAGAGCTCTGCTGGAGACGCTCAAACTTCCTCCGAAGATCCTCTATCTGAGTGATAGGAAGAAACTTATCCAGGAATAGCTTAGTGAACTGGGCCCAAGTCAAGGCCGGTGATCCAACTAGTCTGGCCAAACAATAATCTCTCCACCAATTATTGGCGGGACCCAACAGATGAAAGGTAGCAAAGTCGACCCCATTGGTCTCCACTATCCCCATGTTCCGCAGAACCTCATGGCAGCTATCCAAATAGTCTTGGGGATCCTCTGAAGATGCACCGCTATAAGTAGTAGTGAAAAGCTTGGTGGACATGTCCAACCTCCACAAAGAATCAGTAGACATAGCTGCTCCATCACCGGTCTGCGCCACAATACCCAGCTGAACTCCCCCGGATGGCTAAGCTACTGGTGTCTGAAATTGAGAAGCCAACTACTCCGGAGTGTGAGTAGCGGTAGTCTGTGCTCCTCCCCAATCCTGAGAGATGGATGGTGCTGCAGGAAGTAAACCTGCCTGAGAGACACTCTCCATGAGGCCCACTAGACGAACCAGAACATCTTGGAGTACTGGGGTGGCAATGAACCCCTCGGGAACCTGAGCTGGCCCAATCGGGACTGTTTGGGCAAGAACCTCATCAGCAAACTCTACCTGAGGCTCGGCCACTGGGGCTGCTGCTCTGGGCTAAGCTCTGCCCCTGACTCGGCCTCTAGTACAGCCTCGACGTCGTCCCCGAACCCTCGTAGAAGCTGCAACTGGAGACTCGGTTTGCTGATCAGTGGATGAAGAAGCACATGTTCTCGCTATCTGCGAGAGAATAGAGTAGAAATTCAGTTAGTTTTGAAACATCAAATCGCATAACAAAGAAGAATAGATGTGAAGTCATCCTAAACTCTGTAGCCTCTGGGGGATAAGCACAGACGTCTCCGTACCGATCACTCAGAAACTACTAAGCGTGTCCGTGAATAGTGAGAATTAAGTAACCTAGTGCTCTGATACCAACTTGTCACGACCCGAATTTCCCACCGTCGGGACCGTGATGGCGCCTAATATTGAACCCGCTAGGCAAGACAACATCTCTGATTGAGAAGTTCTTCAATTTCATCAAGACTTTTTAATTTAAAGTCTTTTACCTCTGGCAGGAGGTTGGATACTTGTAGTAGCAATTTGTTCTTTACCTTTAGTATCCTTCTGTTGAATTTTTTGGACCTCAGTTATGAGCTTGTCCAATTTTTCCTGAATCGTAATAATCTGTTCGCCCAGAATACTAACATACATATTAGTATAACTATTCTGCGTGAGCATAGTATTCACATTTTTAACTGTAATAGTATCTACCTCATTTTCAAATAATTTTGAAAAAGCAGTAAAATAAACTATTTTATCCTTTTCTCCTATTTGAAAAGATTGTTGTGGTGGGAAAACAAATTTGGTTGTTTTTCCACTTCTGAGAGTATTATCTCTTTCTAATACAAAAATATAATTGTAGACATGCTTAGACATGAACCAAGGAACAAAAGAAATAATCTTATTCTTCTTGCTTATGTCATTATAAAAATCATATCTGAACAATTGGATTAATTCATCATTAAAATTTTCAAAGAAACATTTTCTGAAAACATTCCATTTGGGTTTTAAAAATTCTTGAAGAATTAAATTTCTCGTCGGTGAACCCGGACTAAAATCTATTTGGTTTTCAACCATCATCTACACCATTTGAGAAATTCATTTCGGATGCAGACCGGTCAGGGTACGAATTGACCTTGACTATATTATCCTGACTAATTCTTATATTATCAACTCTATAATTTTCTCTAATTTGTGATGTAGATGCTCTTGATGGGAAATCTACCACATAATCAATTGGAGAAATATAAGGGGAATTTGATCTAGCTAATCTAGATGATAAACTGATATTATCAGTTTGAACGGGCTCATTGAACCTGATTTTAACCGTTCCATATGAGGTTTGCTCTATTTCTGTTACCTCAGTATTACCAGTATTTTGAGGAGCCACCGCTTCCTCTATGACCCATTATTTGGAAAAATCTATTTCATTCCATTTTATTTTTTCTCCTAGTAGTAACTTTTTATCTTCCAAAATTAGTTCCTATAAGAATGGTTTCATTTTTAAAATTCATGATTTTGCACATAGGATTCAAAGTATATAATGGCTTGTGATAAATCCTATAGCAGATACATATTACTTCTGTTCCAGGTAAATAATCATAACCATGTAATTTAATGCTAAGTATTAAAGCATTTAGAGAGTTCTCATCGTTCAAAGAAATTTGCAAATTGGGATAAGCATTAAACTAAACAGGACCATAAGCTAAACTAGTTTGCACAGTCCCTATAAGAGACTTTTTCCAGTTCTGAGAGATGCTATAAAGCTTTCAGGTAAGCCTCTTAAGGTAAGTGGCTTAAAAGCAACTTGAATTAAACCAATATGTATAAATCTATGTGTATCCGTATAAGGGGCTAAATCACTTTACGATAATAATCTAAAAGTGGCATGATCACTATCTACAGTGATCGTTTCTTCCGTAGTTTTAACTACTTAATTAAAACCTATCCTTTCAAAAGTACCTAAATGGTATATTACCTTAGGTTTGACAAAAGGAATATTCCATTTATTAAGAAGATCTAATTGTTGAGGTAATTCATATTCCTCTTTCCTACTGTTTTTACAGTAGTTTTCTTCCTAAAAGCCCGAAAAGATTTTATAAAATAAAAAAATCCACAGGCCTGCTATAAATGTGGAAGGATAGGCCATTTTGCTAAAGATTGTAGAATCAAGAATAAAATAAAAGAACTTGATTTAGATGATCATATCAAATATTCTTTATGTAAGATTCTTTTAAATTCTTCCTAGAGATTTCTGATAGTAATGAATCATCAACTAGTAAACACTTACGAGTCCTCCAAGAAGAGAAATATATTTCATATTCTGAAGATGATCAAGAACCCTATGATAAGGGACAATGCTCAAAACAATGTTGTGATTCAGGGAATGATCTCTATAATATCTATTCCCAATTCAAAGAATTGACTATCAATGTCTTAACAAATGATAGTATGATAGAACTTCTAAGGGCTATTAAAGACCCTGAATTAAGGTCCCAAATTATTGATAAACTTCCTACAAGTTCTGAAGTAGGAACAAAGATAGAAGAAATTCCATCTTAGAAAGAACCTTATACTATGTCTGAAATTAGAAATCTTATTAAGAACAAGTCTCAACCTGATAGGTTAACAACTGTTCAAGATTTAAGTATTGAGATTAATAATCTCAAGAAAGTGATCTCAGAGTTAAAGGCTTCTAATGTAGCCTTAGATGAATGAATTTTTAAATTAGAAAATTCTGACACTGAGAATAGCAAAGACTTCAGTGCTAATATTGTTGAAGACAAATCTGGTGCAAGTACTTCTGATGGCACTAGTGCTAGTAAATTACTAGGAGCAATTGATTATGCTGAAGATGAATTTTTACAAAAACTCTAGTATTTTACTACCCAGAAGTTTTTAATAAAAATAACTCTTTTAATTGATTATAATTTCAAAAGATAATTTACTGCTTTATTTGATAGTGGAGCAGATTTAAATTGTATAAAAGAAGGATTAATACCTTCTAAGTATTTTTATAAAACTACTCACCATTCAAAAAATACTAGTGGTGGGTAAATGGGTATTTCATATAAATTACCTAAGGCTTATATATGCCAAAATGATGTTTGTATAGCGGAAAACTTTGTTTTAGTAAAAGACATAGCTCGGGATGTTATTTTAGGAGTCCCATTTTTTCATAAAATTATTTCTTTTACCAATTGGGATACAAAAAGTTTTACTGGAACTTTTAATGGAAAATGAATTACTTTTGAGTTTATAACTCAACCGATTCAAAGATATTTGAATGAGATTATTTTTAATAATATTTCTTCAAAAATTAGACAAATTGATTTCCTAAAGAATGAAATTGTTCTATTATAATTAGTCAGGATTTAAAGAATCCTAAGCTGATAGAGAAAATTAGTTATCTCAAGAATCAGTTCTCTATTCACATTTGTGGGCACCATCCCAATCAATTTTGGAATAGAAAGAAGCATATTATAAGTCTTCCTTACGAAGAAGACTTTTCTGAGGAAAATATTCCTACAGAGGCTCGTCCTTGCCAATGAACTCTGTATACCTAGAGTTATGTAAAAAAGAAATTGATTCCTTACAACAAAAGGGTTTAATAAGACTTTCTAAGTCTAAATGGTCTTGTACTGCTTTTTATGTTAATAAATATGTTGAACAGGATCGAGGAGTTCCTAGGTTGGTTATTAATTATAAACCCCTTAATAAGATTTTAAAATGGATTAGATATCCAATTCCTAATAAAAAAGATTTATTAGACAGACTTCACGGTGTCATTATATTTTCAAAATTTGATTTAAAATCAGGATATTGGCAAATCCAGATATCTAAAAATGATAGATATAAAATGACTTTTAATGTTCCAATGGGCCAATATGAATGGTATGTTATGCCTTTTGGTTTAGAAAATGCCCCTTCTGAATTTCAGAAAATTATGAATGATATTTTCATACCATATACTTATTTCATAATTGTCTACATAGATGATATTTTAATATTTTCAAAGACTATTGAAAATCATTTCAAACATTTGGATATTTTCAAAAGATTATTATCCAAAATGGTTTAGTGATATCCAAACCAAAAATGTTTATTTTTCAAAATAATACCAGATTCCTTGGTCATAACATAGAAAATGGTAGAATTATTCCCATCAATAGGAACATTAAATTTTCTTCTAAATTTCCTGATGTCATCACTGATAAAACCAGCTTCAAAGATTTTTAGGAAGATTAAATTACATCTCTTCTTTTATAAAAGATTTAGCAAGAAATACTGCTCTTCTTTATGATAGACTAAAGAATAACCCAGGAGCTTGGACTGACAATCATACAGAATCAGTCAAAAGAATTAAACAAAAGGTTCATAACCTTCCTTGTTTAACTCTTGCAAACCCCACTTGGGAAAAAGTTGTTGAAACGGATGCCTCTGATATTGAGTACGGTGGAATACTCAAACAGTGTTCCCCAAATAATAAACAGGAATATCTTGTACAATTATACTCAGGGAAATGGAATGATTCCCAGAAAAACTATGCTACTCTGACTAAGGAATCCTTGCTATAGTAAAATGTGTTATGAAGTTTCAAACTAATTTATACAATCAAAAGTTTTTAATAAAAACTAATTGCCAAGCTGCAAAGTTTATCTTTAATAAAGATTTCAAACATGATGTTTCAAAACAGATGTTTGCAAGGTGACAAGCTTTATTAGCTCCTTTTGATTTTGAAATCATATATAAAAAAGGGTCAGAAAATACTCTCCCCGATTTTCTTACTAGAGAATTTTTAAACTCGTAAGTTCTTTGTCAGACTATGAGGCCTACATACAGACCCCCTTCGGAGTCGAGGAAATGACACATTTCTATGGAAGCGGGAATAATATTCTCGCCCAAATGGGAAATCAACAACTAATAGTTGCTAACATCACGGGAGGTAATACAGATCATCCTTTATATAAGGATTTCATGGATTTTATAAAATCCAAAAATGAAGAAGGCACATCATCAAATGTACCAACATACTCCTCAGTGATATCAAAGGATAACCATGAAAACCTTGAGGTTTATAACCAAAAGGAAGAAAAAAAGTTAATAATTCTTTTGGAACAATCCGACCTTAAATGGAAGGATAATCCATGGAAACTAATGAACCGATATTTCGATACTGTATCATATGCTATACCTGCATACAAATACAGAATGCATTATGAGATAATACTCTCAACAACAGGATCAGCTGAAATTCAGCACTTCTATCCTGCCAATACAAGAAAAACTTATAGTTTTTCAAAAATAATTATTAAAAGGGTAATACCCTTCTGATGAATGGGGAATCAGTACCTTGAAGGATCGAGAATATACTCATCCAGACCAAAAGGTCGCAGTCAAATACAATTACTGCGATTATGTAGAAAGTTTTAATAAAACCTTTCTCTATGAGAATCCTAATAGGAAGCACTCTTGATTTATTAAAATTTGTTCTAATATGATGAGTCAATAAATCCCAAGTTGGTTTTGTAAATGGTGGAAATTATATGGTCCATCATTAGAAATTCTTCCTCCAAATCTTAAAAAATTATATACTCAATGGGTAGATATATCTCCCAAAATTATTTCATTACAAAAAGATAATATCTTTTACGATGGCATAGCAGCCATGTATTTTTTGATAGAACTTTCAATCCCATGGATCATGAAATGAAATGTTAAAATTGGTTATACCAATGATGGAATTCCATGTCTTCAAAGGATCTTTTATAATAAATTCTGGAGCAAGTTACTCCAAGCAGATCATCATGGAAAAATCTATGGTGATGACTTGATCCTACAAATTCAGACACAAATTGACATATATGTCAAGCAAGAGGTAAATGTTGCAGCGGCAGAATCAAGTCCATTTCAACAAGTTACCAAGAAGCACCAAATGAAGAAAGGAGCAATTTCCAAAAAAGAAATTCTTGCTTCATACTTCGAAGAGATAAAGAAGGACTTAGCAAGAAATTTTGGAGCACAAATTAGCGATGATATATCAATGGCTTCCATTAAAAATACTTCTGATGAAGAAACCTCCATAGCAGGTGAAGCTCAAACACAACACAATGCAAAAGCCAATCTTGAAGAAATTGAAGAATTCCTCAAGAAAATGAAAGAAGGTGCAGAAGAATCTTCTACGAGAAAGGACAACAAAGGAAAAGAAAAGATTTAATAAAGCAAGCAGACCCTCCCATTATTAAATAGAAGGCTCCATACATCAATTATCGGGGTAATAAAAACAAGCTTTAATAAAGCAAGCGGACCCCTCCATTATAAAAGAATCTACTTTAATAAAAGTTGTTTGTCCGTTTTTCTTTTAACTTTTAGTTTTGTCGACCCCATGTTGTAATTATTTTGTCGACCATTAGTTTTGTTTTCTTTAGCTATGATCCATTATATAAGGATCAAGAATTCATTAGAGGAGGCGGGCATTAGCCAAGCCACCAGAAATCATAAGCTCTCCCTTCTCTCTAATCTCTCCCTTCTCTCTAATCTCTCTCTAGAAATATTGTAAACCTTCCTCTTTGTAAATTTTTCATTCTTAATGATATTCAGAAAACGATCTGTTGGGTCAACATTTGGAAGGTCTCAGGTATACTTTTTCTTTTTCTTTGTGTTATTTAGCCTAAATGATAGGCTAAGAACTTTTGTGTTAAACTTAGTAACCATTGGCTATGTACATACATGATTTGCTATTAAATTATGTTGTATTATCCCAATGATCTGATGGTTGAAACTATATAGCTACAGGCAGCTACAGGTCCTTTACTAGTAAACCTTGGTTAGGCTCCAACCTAATCGGTGGTCTTCGATCCCGTGTTAACCAAGGTAGGTGTTGAAAGGGTATAAGAGGGACCATGGTTTAAGGTCTACTGTTGGAACTGTAGCTAGCCAGAGTTGGTGTTCCTGTAATTCATTCCAAAAGCTTACTTGGAAACGATCCAGTCTACATTTGGTATCAGAGCCATGTTATTATTTTAGTACTAGGTGCTAAGTTTGACACTCTTCTTTTAATGAATATCATTAGGAATAAAACTACTGTAAAAAACAGTAGGAAAGAGGAATATGAATTACCTCAACAATTAGATCTTCTTAATAAATAGACTATTCCTTTAGTCAAATCTAAGGTAATATACTAGTTAGATACTTTTGAAAGGATAGGTTTTAAACAAGTAGTTAAAACTACGGAAGAAACGATCACTGTAGATAGTGATCATGCCACTTTTAGATTATTATCGGAAAGTGATTTAGCCCCTTATAGAGGTACACATAGATTTATACATATTGATTTAATTCAATTTTCTTTTAAGCCACTTACCTTAAGAGGCTTACCTGAAAGCTTTATAGCAGCTCTCAGAGATGGCAGGAACCAGAACTGGAAAAAGTCTCTTATAGGGACTGTGCAAACCAGTTTAGCTTATGGTCCTGTTTATTTTAATGCTTATCCGAATTTGAAAATTTCTTTGAATGATGAGAACTATCTAAATGCTTTAATACTTAGCATTAAATTACATGATTATGATTATTTACCTGGCACAAAAGTAATATGTATCTGCTATAGGATTTATTACAAGCCTTTATATACTTTGAATCCTATGTGCAACGTCATGGATTTTAAAAATGAAACCATTCTTATAGAAACTAATTTTGGAAGATCCAAAGTTACTACCAGGAGACCTATAAAATGGGATGAAAAGATTTTCCCAAATAATGGGTCATAGAAGAAGTAGTGGCTCCACAAAATACTGGTAATACTGAGGTAACAGAAATAGAGCAAACCTCAGAACGGTTAAAATCAGGTTCAATGAGCCCGTTCAAACTGATAATATCAGTTTATCATCTAGATTAAATAGATCAAATTCCTCTTATATTTCTCCAATTTATTATGTGGTAGATTTTCCATCAAGAGCATCTACATCACAAATTAGAGAAAATTTTATAGTTGATAATATAAGAATTAGTCAGGATAATATAGTCAAGGTCAATTCGAACCCTGACCCGTCTGCATCCGAATTGGATTTCTCAAATGGTGTAGATGATGGTTTAAAACCAAATAGATTTTAGTCCGGGTTCATCGGCGAGAAATTTAATTCTTCAAGAATTTTTAAAACCCAGATGGAATGTTTTCAGAAAATGGTTCTTTGAAAATTTTAATGATGAATTAATCCAATTCTTCAGATATGATGTTCATAATGACATAAGCAAGAAGAATAAGATTATTGCTTTTGTTCCTTGGTTCATGTCTAAACATGTCTACAATTATATTTCTGTATTAGAAAGAGATTATACTCTCAGTAGTGGAAAAATAACCAAATCTGTTCTCCCACTACAACAATCTTTTCAAATAGGAGAAAAAGATAAAATAGTTTATTTTACTGCTTTTTCAAAATTATTTGAAAATGAGGTAGCTACTATTACAGTTAAAAATGTGAATACTATGCTCACGCAGAATAATTATACTAATATGTATGTTAGTATTCTGGGCGAACAGATTATTACAATTCAGGAAAAATTGGACAAGCTCATAACTGAGGTCCAAAAAATTCAATAGAAGGATACTAAAGGTAAAGAACAAATTGCTGCTACAAGTATCCAACCTCCTGCCAGAGGTAAAAGACTTTAAATTAAAAAGTCTTGATGACATTGAAGAACTTCTCAATAAGAATTTTTGTGAATTTAAAGTTAACCCTTTAAGTTTAGAGCATATGTCCGATAAAGGGAAAAATTTAAAGGTAGACGATGAGATTAATAAAATCTCTGAAAAATATGCTCGCTGTAACGACCCGACCGGTTGTTCCGTGAGATTTACCCCATTTCCCCTATTTCTGAATTTGTTATGTATCACTATCTTGTTTTTGATGTGTTGGATCAGCTGGTTTGGGTCCGGAGTAGTTATGGTGAGAGTTAGGCATTTAGCCTTTTAAAGTAGCCTAATAGTTGAGAAAGTCAACTGAGAGTTGACGTAAAGGTAAACGACCTCGGAATGCGGATTTTATGGCTCGAATAGCTTCGTTAGGTGATTTGGGACTTGGGAGTGTGTTCGGATTATTTTTGTGATGTCCGGAGTAGAATTAGGCTTGAATTGGCGAAAGTTAATTTTTGGCGATATCCGGTCGGCACAGGAAAATAGTCTATCGAGGTTGGAATGGAATTTCGAAAGTTGGAACGGTTTCGTAATGTCATTTTGGATATGTCCACTAAATTTCAGGTTAATCGGAGGTGGTTTGGTTGGTTTCAGCGTAGTTGGCGAATTTTAGGAGTTTCAAAGTTCTTAGGCTTGAAGTTGATGAAAATTTGGTGTTTTCGTGTTGTTTTTGGTGTTTCGAGGGCTCGACTAAGTTGTAATAATGCTACGGGGTGTGTTGGTATGTTTGGTTGGGGCCCCTAGGGTCTCGGGATTGATTTCGGATGGTTGACGTGAAGTTGGAGTGATTTTTGGAAATCTGCTGTGCTGGTTTGCTGGTGTTTTCGCACCTGCGGAAGGGGAGTCGCAAGTGCGTTTGTGCAGGAACGGAGAGAAAGGTCGCAGGTGCGAGTTTTGCCTGTGTAGGGAATGGTCCGCAGGTGCGAGGGATTTGTCGCACCTGCGTTGTCGCTGGTGCGGAAGGTGCATTGCACCTGCGAAGCCGTAAGAGCGGAAAGGTGGTCGCAGGCGCGAGAATTGGCCAGTTAAGTGAGTCTCGCAGGTGCGCACTCTGGGACCGCAGGTGTGGGTCCGCAGGTACGGCTAATTGTCCGCATGTGTGGAAATGACTGTGCAGAACAATATAAAAAGGACCCCTCCGCGAAATTTATTAGTTTTCATCAATTTGCATGCGGGAGGAGTCCATTGAAGGTGGTTTTGAGAGAGAATTTCAAAGTTCTTCAGCAAAGGTAAGTTCTTTGGTTGTTAATCCCGTCCCTATGCTATTTTGTTAATATTAGGCTTGAAAATTTAAGGATTTGGGTAGGAAAAAGTTGGAAAAATGGGAGGAAAGAATTGGGATTTTTTTGAGGTTTTGGAATGGCGATTGTGGTCAGCTTTTGGTGTTCTTGGTATGTACAGAATCGTGGGAGGGCGAGGTTGCTAATGATATAAAAATTATTAAATTCCGAAATATGGGCTCAAGGCTCGGGTTTGGCCGAATTTCGAGATTTTTGATTAAATTGATAATTTTCGATTGGTTTGTGTTCCTTGATTATATATTAATGATGTTGAACTGGTTTTAGCTAGATTCAGAGCAATCGGGGGACAATTTGAGGGGCAAAGGCATAGCGGACTAGTGTCACGGTCCGGTAGAGGTAAGTAATGGTCTTAAATCTTGTCCTGAGGGTATGGAACCCCGGACTGCATTATTTTATCACTGAATTTGAAATGGCGCACATGTCGGATGACGAATATGTGGCGCATACTGATTTTTGGATTGGACTAGGTCCTCTCCGCGGCAACTAATGAGTTGCATATTTACTCAAAATCTTATGTTAAATTATGTTCTAAAGATTTGTGAAATATTTGGGCTGTAAGCCGTGTTTGGGGCCTCGTGCCGATCTGTTTAGACCCCTTTGAGGGAGTTTTACTGTTTTTTTCTTCACTACCTGTTGATGATTTTACTCAGCATCATTGTGCATACCGTTTTATTTGAAACTCAGCCTGATTTACACTACATGATAATTAAAATAATGTTTTCGGGTCGAGTACCCCGTTCTATTACTTCGCCCGAGGGGCTTTTGGAGTGGTTCCACTGAGTGTGGACGAGGGCCAAGAGTGATGGTGAGGTGCTGAGTGATATTAGCGCTTGGGCTGAAGGAGCCCCTCCGGAGTCTGTACACACCCCCAGTGACCGGCGCAAGTGATTGAGTGATTGGGAGGCATGAGTGGCTGTGAGGTGCTGAGTGATATTAGCGCTTGGGCTGAAGGAGCCCCTCCGGAGTCTGTACACACCCCCAGTGACCGGCGCAAGTGATTGAGTGATTGGGAGGCATGAGTGGCTGTGAGGTGCTGAGTGATTGTGAGGTGCTGAGGGATTGTGAGTCATGCCTGAGGGGCTGATTATGAAACATGTTTT
>ML362423.1:98404-164486 GCA_005239505.1 Nicotiana paniculata
TTTTAAAGTTGTTAAAAATGTGCATTGTTTTAAGGACTTTTGTCAAGTTGATTTCTAAGGCATGGCGATTTCGTTTATCTATGTATACTATTGGAAAGTAAGGCTGTGTATATTGTGACTTAATGACATTGATTTTTATGTGATTCCTTGCTACTTAGACTTGATTTATTTCCATTACTACTGAGTTGGCGCACTCACATTACTCCCTGCACCTCTGTGTGCAGATTCAGGAGCAAATATCGAGCGTTAGCTTTTATATATATATCGCGGCGGAGACGAATCGCGGGGATATAGATGTAGTTTTTCAGCGTTCGTAGCATCTCTGCTTTCCCTTCCTGTTGTATTTATCTTTGATTCGGAGTTTAGTATCATAATACTTTATTTTGGCTTATTTCACTAGATTCTCATGATATGTTGGCTCCGGGTTTTGGGGATGGCAGTACTGTATATAAAATTTTACTATTATATTAAGAACTTTCTGTATAGTGTTTGAAACTTAAATGGGATTTTCAAAAAGGAAATGTGAACACGCAGTAGTCGGCTAGCCTAGTTCCACGATAGGCACCATCACGGCCGGTTAGGATTTGGGGTCGTGACAGTGTGGTATCAGAGCCCTAGGTTACATAGGACTCTATATTCATGAGCAGGTTTAGTAGAGTCTTGCGGATCGGTACGGAGACATATGTACTTATCTTCGAGAGGCTGCCGAACTTTTATGAAACATTCTATCTTTCTTGAACTCTTTCGTGCTGATCTATTGATTCTTGAAATCTGAACTTACGTTGCTTCACTCTCTCACGGATGGTGAGGACACGCTATACCGATCAGAGTGACCAGTCACCAGCTAGACCAGCGAGAGGTCGAGGCCGCAGTCGAGGCCGTGGTAGAGGTAGGGGGCCAGCCCGCGCAGCAGCCAGGGCAGTACCTCAGGATCCCCCTATTGATCATGATCAGGTTCCCTCCGATGGTGTCCCAGCTGGACAGGCTCAGGCAGTAGCAGTGCCTATGGTTATTCCGGGTCTTCAGAAGGCCCTGTCTCAAAAATTATTAGTATGCACAGGTTTGGCTCAGGACGTTTCCATGTCTTCTTCTGCCACCACAGCTCAGGCCGGGGGAGGCAATCAGACTCCAGCTGCCCGGGCACCTGAGCAGGCTGCACATGGTATTCAGGCACCGGGAGCAGCCCCAGCTGTTCCGGTTCAGGATTATGTGGTCCCTGCTATGCGTGAGGATGAGAAGCACAGGTTGGAGAGATTCCGCAGACTTCAGTGTCCGAGTTTCAGTGGTACAGAGGGCGAGGATGCCTAGAGATTTCTAGATAGGTGCTAGAGGATATTGCGTACCGCGGGTTTCTAGAGACCAGTGGGGTCTCGTTTGTTACCTTTCAGTTTACGGGTGCTGCCTTTACTTGGTGGGAGTCTTTCGAGAGGCATAGACCGGTTGGTTCAGCACCTCTTACCTGGCAGCAGTTCTCCACAATCTTTTTGGAGAAGTATGTTCCTCAGTCCCACAGAGAGGAGCAGCGTAGGCAGTTTGAGCAGCTGCGCCAGGGAGAGTTATCAGTCACTCAGTACGAGATGAGATTTTCCGAGTTGGATAGGCATGCTTCTGAGATTATCCATACTGATAGGGAGAGGGTGAGGAGGTTCGTATATGGTCTTTCTTATCAGCTTCGGTTGTTTATGACTTGAGAGAGAGTATCGGGTGCTTCATTCAAGCAGGTTGTTGACATAACTCTAGTTATTGAGTCTGTTCGCCGCCAGGAGCGGGAAGAGAGGGAGGCCAAGAGGCCTCGTGGTTCGGGCAGTTCCAGTGGTGCTCCCTTCAGGTGACAGTTTCAGCAGGGTAGGGGCTGTCCATTCAGGCCTCCTCAGTCAGACCACCCAACTTATAGTGGTGTATCTTCCGGGAAGGGTCCCCGTGGTTCTCAGTACGGTCGTACTTCATTTGGTTCCCTCCCATCTCAGAGTGCAGCTCGAGCACCTCCAGATCAGGGTTCATCTATTCAGGAGTCTTCCAGTGGTCGTGCAGGTGCTAGGGGTTTCTATCAGTCCCCACCTCCAGCTCTAGGTAGTTATTTTGAGTGCGGAGAGTTCGAGCACGGGTGGAGGCAGTGTCCCTGCCATTCCGGTGGATCTTCTCAGCAGAGGGGCCAGCCCTCGACTTCAGCTCTACTCACTTCACCACCCGCCCAGGCAGCCAGGGGTGGTGGTCAGTCAGCCAGAGGCTGCCCTAGAGGGGGAGACCGAGCAGGGGGAGGTCAGGCTCGTATGTATGCATTTCCAGCCAGGCCGGATGCTATGGCCTCAGATGCCGTGATTGAAGGTATTGTTTCAGTCTGTTGTCGTGATACCTTGGCTTTATTTGACCCTGGTTCCACATATTCCTATGTTTCTTCATATTTTGCCGGTTTTCTGGATGTGCCCCGTGAGTCTCTGGTCACCTCTGTTCATGTGTCGACTCCGGTGGGCGATACTGTTGTTGTGGACCGCGTGTATCAGTCATGCATGATATCTATTGGGGGTTTGGAGACCTGAGTGGACCTACTGNAGAATTGAAGGAGAAGCTTCAGGAGCTCCTAGATAAGGGGTTCATTCAGCCTAGTGTGTCACCTTGGGGTGCACCAGTGTTGTTCGTTAAGAAGAAGGATGGGTGCATGCGTATGTGTATTTATTATCGGCAGTTGAATAGGGTTACGGTGAAGAACCTATATCCCTTGCCCCGTATTGATGATTTGTTTGACCAGCTTCAGGGAACCAGGGTATTTTCCAAGATTGATTTGAGATCTGGGTACCATCAGTTGAGGATTCGGGATTCTGATATCCCGAAGACTGCTTTCAGGACCAGGTATGGTCATTATGAGTTCTTGGTTATGTCNCTGGTTTATTCTCGTAGCCAGGAAGAGCATGCTCAGCATTTGAGAGTTGTGTTACAAAGATTGAGGGAGGAGAAGCTTTATGGGTAATTCTCCAAGTGTGAGTTTTGGCTGGGATCAGTAGCTTTCTTGGGGCACGTGGTGTCCAGTGAGGGGATTCAGGTTGATCCAAAGAAGATAGAGGCGGTGCAGAGTTGGCCCAGACCGTCCTCAGCTACAGAGATTAGAAGTTTCCTTGGTTTGGGGGATATTACCGTCGCTTTGTGGAGGGATTCTCTTCGATAGATTCGCCTTTGACCAGATTGAACCAGAAGGGTGCTCTATTCAGATGGTCTGATGAGTGTGAGGAGAGCTTTCAGAAGCTCAAATCAGCATTGACTACAGCTCTAGTACTAGTTTTGCCTGTTGGTTCGGGTTCTTACACAGTTTATTCTGATGCTTCCAGAGTTGTCTTGGGAGCGGTATTGATACAGGATGGTAGGGTGATTCCCTACGCGTCCAGAAAGTTGAAGGCGCACGAGAAGAATTATCCAATGCACGATCTTGAGTTAGCTGCCATTGTTCATGCCTTGAAGATTTGGCGGCATTATCTTTATGGAGTGCAGTGTGAGATTTTTACTGATCATCACAGTTTGCAGTATCTGCTTAGGCAGAAGGACTTGAATATGCGTCAGACGATATGGTTAGAGCTCCTCAAGGATTATGACCTCACTATCGTATATCATCCGGGGAAGGCCAATGTAGTGGCCGATGCCTTGAGTCGCAGAGCAGAGAGTTTGGGGAGTTTAGCTTACCTTCCAGTAGCAGAGCGGCCATTAGCTCTTGATGTTCAGGCCTTAGCAGGTCATTTGGTGAGATTGGATCTATCAGAACCCCTGCGGGTGTTGGCTTGTGTAGCCTCCAGGTCGTCTCTTTACGATCAGATTAGAGCACGCCAGTACGATGATCCACATTTTCTTATTCTTCAGGACAGGGTACGTTGTGGTGATGCCAGAGATGTGGTTATTGGTGATGATGGGTTCATGAGGATGCAGGGTCGGATTTTCGTGCCCAATGTAGATGGACTTCGAGATTTGATTCTAGTAGAGGCTCATAGTTCGCGGTATTCCATCCATCCGGGTGCCGCAAAGATGTATCAGGATTTGAGGCACGATTTGAGGCAGCATTATTGGTGGAGGAGAATGAAGAAGGATGTTGTGGAGTTTGTGGCTCGGTGTCTCAACTGTCAGCAGGTCAAGTATGAGCACTAGAGACCGGGTAGATTGCTTCAGAGGTTTGATATTCCGGAGTGGAAGTGGGAGCGGATCGCCATGGACTTTGTAGTTATACTCCCACGGACTTCGAGGAGGTTTGATGCTATATGGGTTATTATGGATCGGCTGACCAAGTCTGCACACTTCATTCCTATTGGTACTACGTATTCATCAGAGAGGTTAGCTAAGATTTATATCAGGGAGATTGTCCGTTTGCATGGGGTTCCAGTTTCTATCATTTCCGATAGAGGCACTCAGTTCACGTCCCAGTTTTGGTGAACCGTGCAGAGAGAGTTGGGTACTCAGGTTGAGTTGAGCACAACGTTTCATCCTCAGACCGACGGGCAATCGGAGTGTACTATTCAGATTTTGGAGGACATGTTGTGTGCTTGTGTGATTGACTTTGGTGGTTCATGGGATCAGTTTCTGCCACTAATGGAGTTTGAATATAATAACAGCTATCAATCGAGTATTCAAATGGCTCCGTATGAGGCCTTGTATGGTAGGAGGTGTAGATCCCCGGTTGGTTGGTTTGAGCCGGGCGAGGTTAGGCTATTGGGCACAAACTTGGTTTAGGATGCTTTGAGTAAGGCAAAGTTGATTTAGGAGCGCCTTCGCACGGCGCAGTCTAGGCAGAAGAGTTATGCGGACCGGAAGGTCTGAGATGTCTCTTTCATGGTTAGGGATAAGGTGTTGCTGAAGGTATCACCCATGAAGGGTGTTATGAGATTCGGGAAGAGAGGAAAGCCGAGTCCCAGGTTCATTGGACCATTTGAGGTACTTCAGAGGGTTGGGGAGGTGGCCTATAGGCTTGCTTTGCCTCCTAGTTTATCGAGTATTCATCCAGTATTCCATGTTTCGATGCTCCGGAAGTATGTTGGTGACCCTTCCCATGTTTTGGAATTTAGCACGGTTCAGCTCGAGGGTGATATTTCATATGAGGTAGATCCAGGGGCTATTTTGGGTCGTCAGGTCAGGAACCTGAGGTCTAAGGATATAGCTTCAGTGAAGGTTCAGTGGAGAAGGCAGCCGGTGGAGGATGCCACCTGGGAGTCCGAGCGGGAGATGCGGGACAGATATCCACACTTATTCGAGGCTCCAGGTATGTTTCTAGACCCATTCGAGGACGAACGTTTTTTTAAGAGGGGGAGAATGTAACGACCCGACCGGTCATTCTGTGACATTTACCCCATTTCCCTTATTTCTGCATTTTTTATGTATCACTATCTTGTTTTTGATGTGTTGGATTAGTTGTTTGGGTCCGGAGTAGTTATGGTGAGAGTTTAGGCATTTAGCCTTTTAAAGTAACCTAATAGTTGAGAAAGTCAACTGAGAGTTGACTTATTGGTAAACGACCTTGGAATGCGGATTTTATGACTTGAATAACTTCGTTAGGGGATTTGGGACTTGGGAGTGTGTTCAGAATATTTTTGTTATGTCCAGAGTAGAATTTGGCTTGAATTGGCGAAAGTTAGTTTTTTGCGATTTTCGGTCGGCAGTGGAAAATAGGCTATCGAGGTCGGAATGGAATTCCGAAAGTTAGAACGGTTTCGTAATGTCATTTTGGATATGTCCGCAAAATTTCAGTTTAATCGGAGGTGTTTTGGTTGGTTTCAGTGTAGTTGGCGAATTTTAGGAGTTTCAAAGTTCTTAGGCTTGAATTTGATGAAAGTTTGGTGTTTTCTTATTGTTTTTGGTATTTTGATTGCTCGACTAAGTTGGAATAATGCTACGGGGTGTGTTGGTATGTTTGGTTGGGGCCTCGAGGGGCTCTGGATTGATTTCGGATGGTTGACGGGAAGTTGGAGTGATTTTTGGAAATCTGTTGTGCTGGTTTGCTGGTGTTTTCGCACCTGCGGAAGGGGAGTTGCAGGTGCAGTTGCGCAGGAGCGGAGAGAAAGGTCGCAGGTGCGAGTTTTGCCTGTGTAGGGAATGGTCTGCAGGTGCGAGGGGTTTGTCGCACCTGCAATGTCGCTGGTGCAGAAGGTGCATCGCACCTGCGAAGCCGCAGGAGCAGAAAGGTGGTCGCAGGCGCGAGAATTGGCCAGTTAAGTGAGTCTCGCAGGTGCACACCCTGGGACCGCAGGTGCGGTCAATTGTCCGCAGGTGCGGAAATGACTGTGCAGAACAGTATAAAAAGGACCTATCCACGAAATTTATTAGTTTTCATCAATTTGCATGTGGGAGGAGTCCATTGAAGGTGGTTTTGAGAGAGAATTTCAAAGTTCTTAAGCAAAGGTAAGTTCTTTGGTTGTTAATCCCGTTCCTATGCTATTTTGTTAAGATTAGACTTGAAAATTTAAGGATTTGGGTAGGAAAAAGTTGGAAAAATGGGAGGAAAGAATTGGGATTTCTTTTGAGGTTTTGGAATGGCGATTGTGGTCTGATTTTGGTGTTCTTGGTATGTATAGAATCATGGGAGGACGAGGTTTCTAGTGATGTAAAAGTTATTAAATTCTGAGATGTGGGACCAGGGCTCGGGTTTGGCCGAATTCCGAGATTTTTGATTAAATTGATAATTTTCTAGGTTGTGTTCCTTGAGTATATGTTAATGATGGTGAACTGATTTTGGCTAGATTCGGAGAAATCGGGGGCCAATTTGAGGGGCAAAGGCATAGCGGACTAGTGTCGCGGCCCGGTAGAGGTAAGTAATGGTTTAAATCTTGTCCTGCGAGTATGGAACCCAGGACTGCATTATTTTCTCACTGAATTTGGAATGGCGCACATGTCGGATGACGAATATGTGGCTCGTACTGATTTTTCGATTGGACTAGGTCCTCTCCGCGGCAACTAATGAGTTGCATATTTACTCAAAATCATATGTTAAATTGTGTTCTAAAGATTTTTGAAATATTTGGGCTATAAGCCGTGTTTGGGGCCTCGTGCCGATCTGTTTAGACCCCTTTGAGGGCGTTTTACTGTTGTTTTTTTCACTACCTGTTGATGATTTTACTCAACATCGTTGTGCATACCGTTTTATTTGAAACTCAGCATGATTTACACTACATGAGCATTAAAATGATGTTTTCGGGTCGAGTACCCCGTTCTATTACTTCGCCCGAGGGGCTTTTGGAGTGGTTCCACTGAGTGTGGCCGAGGGCCAAGAGTGATGGTGAGGTGCTGAGTGATATTAGCGTTTGGGCTGAAGGAGCCCCTCCGGAGTCTGTACACACCCCCAGTGAGCGCACCCAACGCAAGTGATTGAGTGATTGGGAGGCATGAGTGGCTGTGAGGTGCTGAGTGATTGTGAGGTGCTGAGGGATTGTGAGTCATGCCTGAGGGGCTGATTATGAAACATGTTTTTTCTCGAGGGGCTACTTATGATTTTACTACATTCATTTGCATACCAAATCCTTATTTGAAAGTTGTTAAAAATGTTATTTATTTTAAGGACTTTTGTGAAGTTGATTTCTAAGGCATGACCATTTCGTATATCTATGTATACTATTGGAAAGTAAGGATATGTATATTGTGACTTGATGACATTGATTTTTATGTGATTTCTTTCTACTTAGACTTGATTTATTTCCATTACTACTGAGTTGGCGTACTCACATTACTCTTTGCACCTCTGTGTGCAGATTCAGGAGCAGATATCAAGCGATAGCTTTTATATATATATTGTAGCGGAGCCGGATCGTGGGGATATAGAGGTAGCTGTTCAACATTCGCAACATCTTTGCTTTCCCTTCCTATTGTATTTAGCTTTGATTCAGAGTTTTGTATCATAATACTTTATTTTTTCTTATTTCACTAGATGCTCATGACATGTTGGCTCCGGGTTTTGAGGATGGCAGTACTGTATATAAAATTTGCCTATTATATTAAGAACTTTCTGTATAGTGTTATGAATTGCTTGAAACTTAAATGGGATTTTCAAAAAGGAAATGTGAACACGCGGTAGTCGGCTAGCTTAGTTCCACGGTAGGTGCCATCACGACCGGTTAGGATTTGGGGTCGTGACACTCGCAAACCTTACCAAAGAATGTTTTACTACCCGAGACCGACCCCGCAAGATGTTCTTCTAGAAGAACAAGATAATGACCACTACCATCAAGGTTACAGTGGATCAGACATCTATGAATGGAACATAGATGGCTTAGCGGATAGACAAATCTACACAGCAGTACATAGAATGCTTATGTACAGTACTATCTGTAAAGTTAATAAAAATACAGATAGAGCTATTGCAGAGATGATAATAGCCGGTTTCACTGGTCAACTGAAGGGATGGTGGGATAATTATCTCAACCATGACCAGCGTGTTCTAATCATGAACGCAACAAACACAAAGGATGAAAAGATGGTCAAAAATTATGTCTATTCTTTAGTAATGAATATTATAGAATATTTCTCAGGAAGATGGTCTGATAATAGTGAGACTATTAGAACAATGCTTCAAAATCTAAGGTGTAAAACCTTAACATCTTTTAGATGGTACAAAGATGTTTTTTTATCCAGAGTGATGAAATTATCTGAAAGTAATAGTACTCATTGGAAGTCCAAATTTATTGATGGACTTCCGCCTCTGTTTGCTGAAAGAGTCAGAAAGACTTTAAGAGGCACGTCAATGGATATTGATTATAACAATTACTCATATGGTAAACTATTCAGCGTTTGCACTCAGGAAGGTTTAGCCTTAGGCAATGAGATTAAGCTAAATCAGCAAATAAAAAAGCATCATCTCAATGAGAGACAACAATTAGGGAAATTTTGCAAACAATTTGCTATTGATATCCTTTTTAATAAAAAGAAGTCGCATAAGAAAAAGGATTTTTATAAAAAAAAAAAGGGACTCCTGAAAAACGTTTTACAAAAACCCAAAGGAAATAAAATATTTTTCATATTAGGTAGGAAGTCATTAAAATCAATTAGAATTTTAATTAACTTATCCAAATCATTTCATCTTTTGAACAATGTAACATAACTGTTTGGAAGAGTCAAAAACACTAATGATTTAATATATCGAATATAGCTTATACATCTTAATATAGCTAATGTTATATCGGATATTGCTTATACACCATACACTTAGTATATATATATTATACTATACTATATATACATCTATGTTATATCGAATATAGCTTATATACTATACATAGTATAGTATAGTATTATATATATACTAATTGTGTGTATAGTATAGCTATATACTATACATAGTATAGTATAGTATAGTATAGTATAGTATAGTATAGTCTATATATATATATATATATATATATATAGACATCTTAATATAGCTAATGTTATATCGAATATAGCTTATATACTATACACTTAGTATATATATATTATACTATACTATATACATCTATGTTATATCGAACATAGCTTAACTATACAAAGTATAGTATAGTATTATATATATACCAAGTGTGTGCATAGTATACCTATATACTATACATAGTATAGTATAGTATTATATATATATACTAAGTGTGTGTATAGTATACCTATATACTATACATAGTATAGTATAGTCTTTATATACTATATATATAGAGACATCTTAATATAGCTTATGTTATATCGAATATAGCTTATATATTATACACTTAGTATATATATTATATTGTATTATATATACATTTTTTATATATATATATAACTAAATAGTTCAACATAGATATGATTTCGAAATCATGGATCTGAGAGAAGTAAGTACTAAAAGTACTAGACTTGAAGAGGTAGATATACCTCAAAATACTTGATTTGTTAAACAAATGGACTATTCCTAAAGTTTCTATAAAAACCATTTATGACTATGGTTGGTTTGATAAAATCTCTTCTAAAAAGATGATTAAGACGACTGAACAGTCTCTTGCGTTAAACTATTCTGAACAGACTATTCGATTGTTAAACAAACGAGATATTCATTTATATAAAAATCTCTATAATTACCTGCATATAGGCATGGTTCAAATTGCTTTTAAACCATTAACTCTTAAAGGGTTACCAGAAACATTTTTAGCTGCTCTTCGTGATGCTAGAAATTTGAATTTTCGACAATCATTGATGGGTTCAATTGAATCAACTGTGGCGTATGGTCCAATTTATTTCAATACACAACCTAATCTTCAATTATCTTTGTCTGATGTGAATATTCTTGATGCATTAACTTTAAATGTTAAGACCCATGGTTATAACTATGTTCCTAGATCTGAGCTAATATGTTTGTGATACAGGATTTATTATAAGTTATTGTCTACTTTAAATCCTAGATGTAAATTATATGATACATCTGATCAGACTATTTTGGTAGAAACTAATTTTGCCAAATCAAAGATCACCACCAGAAGATCTATCAGGTGGGATGAAATAGATTTTCCAACTACTTGGACTCTTAATTCTGTGATATCTCCTAGTTAGATAACTGATAATCTGACAAATAGTGATTTTTCACATATTACTCAAAATCCAGATGGTAGGATTTGTATTCAATTTGATGATAAGTCTACAGTTTATAATAGACAGTCTTTTTATCATAATCGATTATTACCTGTTGTTAATCATATTTCTCCTATTGAACAATCATATGGTCCAACTAGGAATCGTGCAGCCTCTTTACATACTATAGATACTACATCTGTTGAAAGGGTTAAGATAGACTAATATTGTTCAAGATAAAGACAATCTCTCTGATAAAGATATTCCTTCAGCTTCTGAAATGAGCTTTGATTTAAATGAAACGTGATGATTCCTTACAAAATAGATTTTAGTCCAGGATCCCTGGCAAGAAAACATATTCAGAATGAATTTTTTAATAATAAATGGAACCAATTTAGAACTTGGTCTTTTGAGACTTATAGTCAAGAGGATCTCCATAATATTTCATTTGAATTCAATGAAATTTGTGCTCTGCATAATCAGATTCTTTATTTTGTTCCTTGGTTTATAGCCACTTATTTGCCATTATATATCAATGTGTTAGAACGTTCTTATAAAGACGGTAATGGTAATATTATAAAGGTGATATATCCGCCTCAAACACCTTTTATATTACCCAACAATACAGGCATTACTTTCTGTGCTTTTCAGAAATTTATTGATTATAATATTTCTCAAGTTAGTATTTCTGAAATTAATGATTTGGTTGCTCGAAATAATTATTTGAGTTTATATGTTAAAGTATTAGGTGAACATATTGGTTCTCTTGAAAAAAATCTTGATGATTTAATTACTTTGATAAAAGAAATAATTTCTTCTTCGAAACCTTCTAATGTTGCTTCTACAAGCAAAGAAGGACAAACGATTTTTACTCATATTCAAAGACCTCCTGAGATTCAGGATTTTAAATTCAAATCTTTAAATGATCTAGAAGAACTTCTTGATAAAAAGTTTTTAGGATTAAGTAATGGACCTATTTATTTGTCTAATGATTTTGCTGACAAATTAGAAGCCAATTTTGCTTCAAAAGATTTTGATTTGAAAGATCAAACTTGGTTCGAAGTCAACCGCCTTAAAGGCATGGCAAAACCGACAAAGTTTAAATACGCTGATAAGCCTCGAATGGAGACGTATTATTATCCGCGTCCTACTCCACAAGACATTTTGATTGAAGAACGTGATTGCAATCAGATGAATACCTCTTATAGCGGTACCGAAATCTATGAGTGGAACCTTGACGGTTTAATAGATCGTCAATTAACTATTCTTGTACATCGGATTTTGATGTACTGTACTATTTGTAGAAGTGTTAAAAACACTGATCAAAATATCTGCAAGATGATTATCGCAGGTTTTACAGGTCAACTACGTGGCTGGTGGGATAATTATTTGACCACCGAACAGAAAGCTTCTTTCATTAATGCTATAGAAACCGATGAAGGTGTTGATAACCTAGGCATGGCTCTAGTTAAAAATAGAGAAGATGCGGTGTATACCCTAGTTCTTACAATATTAGAACATTTTAATGGTAGATTTACCAGTCAACACGAGACGGTTCGTACCCTCTTAAATGGTCTTAGATGTAGGACTAACCGAATTTAGATGGTATAAAGATACCTTTATGAGTCGGGTCATGGAACTGCCCAAAAATAAGCTTGATCATTGGAAATCTAAATTTATAGACGGGTTTACCTCCTCTATTCGCTGAAAGAGTTAGAAAAATTCTTAGAGGATCTTTTGGTGAAATCCAGTACAACGGTTATACTTATGGTTAGTTAATAGGTGTGTGTACACAGGAAGGATTAAACATGTGTAATGAGTTAAAGCTATCCAGACAGCTTAAGATTGATAAGCTTAGAGAAAAAACTCAATTAGGAGACTTCTGTACTCAATTCGGGATATACGGACCTTCTTCTCCCCAGAAGAAACAGACCTCTGATAAACCTTATAAGAAAAAGATACCTAAATATAGGACTCAGGAATATCGGCGACGTCAAAAAGAAATATCGCGAAGCTAAGAAGGCGTATAGAAAGTCTACTAGATTTACTAAGAATAGATCCAAGCGAGATATCGCTGACCTTAAGTGTTATAAGTGTGGTAAGTTTGGTCATATTGCTCCAAATTTTAAGCTTGAAAAGCTCAAATCTCTTGCTCTTGATAATGAATTGCATGATCAAATTTATGGTTTGTTGTATACTTCAGGATCTGAGTCAGATTATGATGAATCCGAATCTGATAATGAGGATGAAGTAATTAAATCTTCTGCTAATAAGCAGAATGATAATACTGTTTGTGATACTTGTCACATTGATAATTGCAATTGTGAAAATGATGATTTTTATAAACTTCAGTCTCAATTTGAAGATTTAAATATGAAAACTCTCACATCTGATAATGTGATTGAACTTTTAAAAGAAGTTTCTGATGATAAGGTTCGGGAAAAGATAATCCAGTTAGCTTCTACTTCCTAACCTACTTTGAAACCTGCTGAAAGCACTTCTTTTTCTAAAACAAAGGATGATTTTGAATATTCTACTCCTTACTCTTTAGCAGAAGTTAATAAACGAATTTATCAAAGACATGTTATTTCTGAAACAAACGCCTCTTTTATTAGAGACACTTCTTTTGATGATTTAAAAATTGAAGTGGAAATTTGAAACAAGAGATTAAATCTCTTAAAAAAAATCAAATGATTTGTGATCACGGTATTTCAAATATTGAGAAAAATACTTCTCAAACTCATATTCTTTCTTCTTCAAAAGGAAAAGAACAAGTTGATGAAACTATTCCTCAGGAAGAGATTATTGAAAAGTCAAATTCTTTCTTAGGGATGATGCAAGTTATTACTGCTCATAAATGGCATATTCAATGCACTATTTTGATTGATAATCATTTGCCTATAACTATGATTGATAGTAGTGCTGATGTTAGTTGCATCAAAGAAGGATTGATTCCTTCTAAATACTTTGAAAAAACCACTCATGTAGTTAAATCTGCATCAGGACATGCTTTAGATATAAAGTACAAACTGTCTAATGCTCGTATTTGTCAAAATAAAGTTTGCATTCCGCATTTCTTCTTTCTGGTAAAAAATCAGTTGCATCTACCAATTATACTTGGCACTCCTTTTATCAATGCTATATATCCTTTTTTACATCTTGATTCAAAAGGATTTACGGCTAGATATAATGATAAAGATATATCTTACTCTTTTATTACTGACCTTATAAGTCGTGATATCAATGCTTTGATTAATATAAAGCAAAAACATGTTGATTCCTTGCAATTAGAATTGTTTAGCATGAATATTTTTGATACTATGAAATCTGTTAAAATACAGGAAAAAATGAAATTGATTTCCGAAAAGATTGCCATTGAAATTTGTGCAGATCATCCGAGTGCCTTTTGGAATAGAAAAAGGCATATTGTTACTCTTCCATATGAAGACAGTTTTTCTGAAGATAATATTCCTACAAAATCTCGACCTTGTCAAATGAATGCTGAATTAGTAGAATTTTGCAAAAAAGAGATTGATAATTTGTTAAACAAAGGTTTGATCAAACCTTCCAAATCCCCTTGGTCATGTACTGCCTTTTATGTTAATAACGCTACAGAAAAGGAACGTGGTATGCCAAGGTTAGTTATAAATTATAAACCTTTAAATAAATTTGTGAAATGGATTAGATATCCTATTCCTAATAAAAAGGATTTATTGGCTCGATTATATGATGCCAATATATTTTCAAAATTTAATTTAAAATCTGGAATTTGGAAAATCCAGATCTTTAAAGAACATACTTGTAGAACTGCTTTTAATGTTCCATTCGGTTAGTATGAATGGAATGTGATACCATTCGGTTTGAAAAACGCTCCTTCTGAATTTCCGAAAATCATGAATGATATTTTCAATCCTTATTTAGACTTTATAATTGTCTATATAGATGATATCTTAATTTTTTCGAAAACATTGGAGCTTCACTTCCAACATCTTGATATTTTTAAAAGGATTGTTATACAAAACAGTTTAGTATTATCCAAACCAAAAATGTCTTTATTTCAAACAAATGTTCATTTTTTAGGACATAATATTTGTCAGGGAAAAATTACCCCTATTCAGTGGGCTATTGATTTTGCTTCGAAGTTCCCTGATGTTATTACTGACAAAACTCAGCTTCAAAGATTTTTGGGAAGCTTAAATTATATATCTCCATTTTATAAGGACTTATCTCGAGATCTCGCCCCTCTTTATGACAGGCTAAAAAAGGATTATAAAAATCCCCAGACTAATAGTCACACTGATCTTGTTCAAAGAATCAAGAAACGGGTTGAATATTTACCCTGCTTAACGCTTGCCGATCCTACTTGGCCAAACATTATTGAGACGGATGCGTCTAACGTTGGTTATGGAGGAATCTTGAAACAAGTCAATCCCCATGACAAAATAGAATACCTGATAAGATTTCATTCAGGAAAATGGACTGAAGCCCAGAAGAAATACGCTACTGTGGCCCATGAAATGCTTACGATTGTTAAATGTGTTTTGAAATTTCAAGACGATCTCTATAATCAAAAATTTCTGATAAAAACATATGCACAATCAGTCAAATATATGTTTGACAAAGATTTTAAACATGATGCCTCTAAATTAATGTTCCCCAGATGGAAGGCCCAATTGGCCCCTTTCGATTTTGATATTCATTATAAAAAGGGTAGTGATAATTCCCTTCCTGATTTCTTATCACGAGAATATATAACTCAATGACATGATATTCTTATATACTGAACAATCAAGTTATGGTTACCATTCTGAAGGTTATACCTTTATATAGAGATTTAAAAGAAGTAATTCTTGAAAAGATAGTTTCAGACATTTTTTTAGAAAATTATAATTTTGAATTTCTCTATGAAGAAGTACCTAGAGATGATATTCTCAACTATGATATAATCAATTATTTTGAATAATTTGTTCTTTTTCAGAATGGATCCTCCNAGTACCTAGAGATGATATTCTCAACTATGATATAATCAATTTTTTTGAATAAATTATTTTTTCAGAATGGATCCTCCTTGGACGCGAGTCCGTGGCAGAGGACGGGGAAGATCTTCCCCTGGACGATCCTACTCACGAGGATCATCGTCTCAACAAGGATCGTCATACGGATCCTCTTCAAACTACCCAGTTATACAAATGGGAGGGAAAATCTTGGTAAATCAAAGGGTATCTTCTGATAAAGGATCCTCAAGCCAATCTATTCATTTAGAATATATTCCATAAAGTAGCCCGTTATACTCTCAGCTACAGGCATACATCAATGCTAAAAAGCAAAATGATACTTTTGCTTCCGTAGCCAAGGAGGAGGACACTGATGATATCAAGTCCTACGAAAAATTACAAAAAAGAGAAGTAATATTTCTTTTAGAAAATTCTGAGATTCAGAGAAATGATGAACCATGGAAGATATTCCAAAGGTATTTATTAAATGGGTTATACTTCCCCGGTGAATCATACAAAACCCGTGCTTATTATGAGACTATTCTCACTGGTACAGGAAGTGCAGAATTCCAGCACTTTTCAGGATATAACACGGCAAAGAATGTTTATAACTTCTCAAAAATGATTATAAAATAGGTCATATATGTTGAAAATTGGGGGATATCCGCAATGAAAGAAAGGCAGATAAGCCTAAATCAAGTCAGTATGAATTTCACATACTGGGATTATATTCAGGCCTTTGATAAAGTACTTCTCTATAACAATGATAAGGACAAGCATACGTGGTTTATAAAGGTATGCACGAAATTATATACAGAGCCTATTCCAAACTGGTTCCTGAACTGGTGGTCATACCACGGACCAATGATAAAAATATTACCTACCATTTTCCTAACGTTATACAAAACCTGGACGAAAGTTTCCCCTCACTTGAATGAGTTATACCTAGCTGATCATATAATCTATTTAGAAAATATTGATCAAATTTATTTCTTTATAGAATTCTCTATTCCTTGGATCCATAAATGGGTCCCTGAATTTGGGTTTACCGATGAACAAATACCCTGTTTATACAGAACCTTCTATAACAACTTCTGGGATAAATTGATGAAAATAGATCCCAAATCAAAGGCATTATATGGCCAAGAACTCTTGGACATTATCAAAACAAAAATCCAAGAATATGAAGTAGCTCCGCAAGAAAAGGTTGTTACTTCTTCTGTAAAGCATATTGCTAGACGCATCTTCATCCAAGACGAAGATAAAAGTGAGATGATAGAACAATACCTAGAAGAAGTAAAAAAGAATTTGCTTCTGTCCATAAATCAATTTGATAAATCAGACACTTCAATGAGAAATGGATCAAGTAATAACGGAGACGAGGATGCTCAACCTTCCGAAACCGAAAAGTTGCTATCTGATAGCGACTTAGACAGAACGGAAGATTTCCTTCGGAGCTTAAAGGGAAAAGGATCAATGGAGTCATGATACAGCTGTCCATCCTCAACAATAGATAAACTGTAGACGAAACCCACTATACAGTAGATACACTGTGCATAGGACCCACATAAGGTACCTACATTACTGTACAGAGATTCTTTATGTTTTTTTTTTCTACATAAAGAACTCCTCCTTGTAAAGAAGAGGCGGATCTTTTTAGAATCAGTTTTTTTTTTCTCTCTTGTCAAGCCTTGTAAAGTTTTCATTGAAGTAAATACAAAGCATTCCTTGAAATTGTTCATAACGAAGGATCCAAGGTACTTTTTCTTTTAAAGTTTGATTTAAATTTTACTTCTACTACTCTCGCCGGCCGTGACTATGTCCGCCTAAAGAATTATATCTATGTTGGCTAAATAGTTTCTGTTACGCATCAACCATGAAAGCTCCAGACTTTATCAAAATATAAAGAGATTTATGTTATAATTGCCTAGCTTGGTTCTGATATGGTGGTACAGTCAGACTTGGTACTGCTCTTATTGGCTTTGCCTTAGTGGCTACGTCTAGCAAGCTGCGTGTGACCACCAAAGCCCGTTAAAGGAGAAAGGGCGCAAAGGTCTTAAAGCAGTTAGATACCTCTAGACACATGGGCTCAACTTGAGTAGGTATTACTATCTCGACAGGCCCCTTGTTCAGGTAAAAGGATTTACCATACAACTACCCAATTATAAACAAATATTTGTGTATTTCGATTCTTATTCCTAAATAAGGATATTTTTTATTTAAATCTGGATGGCCGTGCGGACTACAGCCAACCCCTAGATCTTGGGTCTACATGGTATACACAAAGACATCTTAATATAGCTAATGTTATATCGAATATAGCTTATATACTATACACTTAGTAGTATATATATTATACTATACTATATATACATCTATGTTATATCGAATATAGCTTATATACTATACATAGTATAGTATAGTATAGTATAGTATTATATATATACTAAGTGTGTGTATAGTATAGCTATATACTATACATAGTATAGTGTGTGTGTGTGTGTGTGTATATATATATATATATATATACACATATTTAATGACTATATGGAAGGATCTATCCTTTTACCCAAGCATGAGGCCTGTCTGGATCTAATACATACTCTTATTGAGCCCATGTGTCTAGCGGTTCTAACCGTGAGAGAGGACGCCCTTTTAACACCTTCAGCGGGCTTTTAATGTCACGACTTGCTAAATGGAGCCAATAAGAGTAGTACTAGATTCTACTGTACCACCATCTTGGAACCAAGCCATAAAACTATATTAAAATTCCTTTATATTTTGATAGAGTCTAGCTCTTTCATGGTTAATATGTAAAAGAAACTAGATATTCAACATAGATATGAACTTTTTAGCCGGACATTGTGACGGCTTGGGAGACAACGAAGTAATAATAATCACAATCAACTAAAAAATAAATTTAATACCTTGTAAGACCGGGATGCAAGGCCTGAATGTTATAATCTGGAAACTTTATTTACTTCAAACTAGAGTAAGAGAAATTTACAAGAGAGAGAGTGAGAATGGATGATGCCTTCTCTTTAAAAAAACGGTCCTATATATAGAAAAGGAAAAAAAAACATAAAGAATCTATGTATAGTAATATGGGTCCCTTACACGGTGTATTTATTGTGTATACAATGTTTCTACTATGTAAACAGTGTATCTACTGTTGAGTGGAGTTCTTGGCGGCTTTGACTGTTGATTATAGTCCGCGTCTTTCTAATTCTTTTATTTGTTGGAACGAAATCTTCTGTCTTTTCTATATCTTTATCAGATGATATCTTTTCTGATTGCATAGGCTGAGAATCTTCGTCTACAATATCATCGTTGCTTGTTTCACTTTGCATCGAAGTGTCAGACTTTTCATACTGACTAAGGGAGTGAAGTAAATTTCTTTTTACTTCTTCCAAATATTGAGTGATCATTTCGTTCTTATCTCCTTCTTGAATGGAGATTCTTCTAGCAATATGTCTGACTGAGCTATCATCAATCATTCTCCTCTGAGGAGTTGTTGAGTATTCTTGGATTTTTGCTTTAATAGAATCCAATAGTTCTTGACCATATAATACTTTTGTTTTGGGATCTTTTTTCATCAATTTATCCCAAAAATTATTTTAAAATGTCCTATATAAACAAGGAATCTGTTCATCAGTGAATCCCAATTCCGGAGTCCATTTATGAATCTATGGAATAGAGAATTCTATAAAGAAATATATCTGGTCAATTTTTTCCAAATAACAGATATGATCTGTGTGGTATAACTTATTCAAATCGGGCGAGAATTTTGTCCATTCCTTGTATAGCATAAGAAATGGGTCCGGTAGTATTCTGACTGTCGGACCGTGGTACCGTGGTATGATGACCAATTTAGTAACCAATTAGGAATGGGTTCTGCAAATATCTTTGCACATACTTTTATAAACCAAGTATGTTTGTGTCTCTCATTATTATAATAAAGCACTTTATCAAAGGCTTGGATATAATCCTAATATGTAAAATATCACGCCCCGAAATCCCACCATCGGGCCGTAATGGCGTCTAACATTGAACCCGCTAGACAAGCCAACGTGTATAGATAAACTAGCATATCAACATCAATTTACAAGGATAAACTAAACGGTTCACAATTTAATAGCGGATATAAATATGGTTTCAAGCTAAATAAGGATAACATAATACAACAACGCCGAAGTTTTCCCAAAACCTGGAGTCACAAACTCACGAACTGTCTGTAAGAGTGCTAAATACAAGTCTGAAAAGAGAATACATAGCTGTCTCTGAAACAAGAGGAAAAACAAGACAGAAGTGAAGACAAAGGGATGGAAGAGACGCCAAGGCCCACGAACGCCAGCGGGTATACCTTGAAGCCTCTAGGATAAGCTGGAAAACACTCCCACTAATGATGTTCTCCAGGTCTGGCTGCATAATCTGCACAACATAAAGAAGTGCAGGTGTAGCATCAGTGAACGAACCCCATGTACTGAGTAAGCGTCGAGCCTAACCTTGGCGAAGTAGTGACGAGGCTAAGACACGACAACAAAATGTACCCGTGAAGATCAATAGTATAGCAGAAACTAAACAACAATTACGGGGAGAACATGTTGGGGGTAAGAGATATCAAATACTGAAATGGCAGAAACGAAAACAACAGTCCGAAATACCTGAAAATAATAACGGGAATTGAAAACACAGATTAAACAGTAAAAGATGCGGCACGACATGTCCCCTCGTGCATAATAATATAAAACATGGAACGGAATGTCCCCTCGTGCATAATCAATATAAAATATGGCACGGAATGTCCCCTCTTGCATAATAATATGAAACATGGCACGGCATCACCCTTCGTGCTTTAACACTCTTCCTCACCCAAACAACAATCACAAANAATATAAAACATGGCACGGATGTCCCCTCGTGCATAATCAATATAAAACATGGCACGGAATGTCCTCTCTTGCATAATAATATGAAACATGGCACGGCATCACCCTTCGTGCTTTAACACTCTTCCTCACCCAAACAACAATCACAAACAAGGGCAAGGAAACAAAGAGAAAGAAAAAAAATGGAAATCCCCGCAAGGGAACATCAATTAAACAATTAAATTCCGGCAAGGGAACATCAATTAAACAATTAGATCCTGGCAAGGGAACTATACAATGATGACCCGGCAAGGGTATATTTCAATAACTCTTCCTCTTTCTTTCACTTTCATTTCCATGATTTATTCTATTACTTGAGCCAATGCTCCAAAGGATGTAATTATCTCATATTCCTTCATCATTTGTTTTACAATTTGAGCCAATGCTCCATAGAATGTAATTACCTCATATTTCTTCATTATTCGTTTCAAAATTTGAGCCAATTCTCCAAAGCATTTAATTATCTCATATTCCTTCATCATTCGCTTTACAATTTGAGCCAATGCTCCAAAGAATGTAATTACCTCATATTTCTTGATTATTCATTTCTCAATTTGAGCCAATTCTCCAAAGAATGTAATTATCTCATATTCCTTCATCATTCGTTTTACAATTTGAGCCAATACTCTAAAAGAATGTAATTACCTCATATTCCTTCACATGCCCTTTACATCATATAGAAATCATCAATTAGGCATAGAAACTACAACAAAGTCAGAATACTCATAATATAGGAACTCACGGTCATGCTAGACACCAATGTATAGATACTCGTCACCATGCCTATACATCATATTTGACAATTAGCAAATAGCAAATGATACTCAACTCCTATTCCCTCAAGCTAAGGTTAGACCAAACACTTACCTCGGGTCCAAAATATAGCAATCAACCCTCTAACACCACCTTTCCTTTAGAATTCAACTCTGGAATGGTATTATCTACGCATAATCAACTCAAGTATATCAATAAGGATTCAATAATTCAATTACATAGCCTAATTACCCATTTCCATGCATTCTTCCAAAATAACAAAATTCGACCACGGGCCCGCTTGGTCCAAACACGAGACTCGGACCAAAACCATGTCACCCATTCACCCACGAGCCCGAATACATAATTTGTTTTCAAATTCGATCCCAAAACGAGGTCTAAATCAAGAAAATCCAAAAGGGCCTAACTCTACCCAAATTCCTAATTTTCTACTCTAATTTGCATGTTTTAGGCTTAGGAATTCATGAGATATAGATGAAAAATGAAGGAAACGAGTTAAAATTTACTAACCCAAGAAGTTTTGGTGAAGGATAGGTTCAATGGATGCCTAAGGACCTTGGAGAAGATGAATTTCGTGAAAACTTATGAAAAATCCTGAAGCTACTGTTCCGGAAATATTTATATACCACTGGGCAAAATTGCCCTTCGCGTTCGCGGAAGGGAGGTCACGTTCGCGAAGGGTAGACTGGACAGACCATCGCGTTCGCGAAAGGGTGAAAACTAATGCGAACGCGAAGAGTAAAAAGGCTGAGGTCCAGAAATTGACCTACGCGAACGCGTGGGACATCACGCGCATGCGATGAAGAAGACCTGCAAAGCTATGCGAACGCGGTCAATTGTATGCGAACACGAAGAGGAAAAGAGGGCTAAGTCCTCAGGGTCAAATAACCCTACGCGATCGCGAGGGAGTGAATGCGAACAAGATGAAGGAAAAGCTTAAAGATTCACAAACAAGGAAGAGGCGTCGCGAACGCGATGAAAAAATGGATGAGCAATTGCTGAAGCCAAAAACCAGCAATCTTCCTAAGTTCATAATCACTCCGAGACACCTCGGAAACACTCCCGAGCCCTCGGGGCTCCTAACAAATCACATGCACTAACTCAACAACATCCTACGAACTTTACCGTGCGATCAAATCGCCAATATAACATCAAAAACAACAAATCAAACCTCAAAATCACTAGTTTTTCTTCAAACTTCATAAACTTTCAATTTTAGAGTTTTAAGTCTGAAACACGTCAAACGACGTCCAATTTCAACCAAACTTCACAGAAATATCTTAAACCACATATAACACATGTACCAGGCGCCAGAACAAAAATACGGGCCCGATACCAACACATTCTAACCAATATCCATTTCACTTTTCTTTATAAATTTCAGAAAAACAATCTCACTCAAAAATTCATTTCTCGGGCTTGGGACCTCGGAATTCGATTCCGGGCATACGCCCAAGTCCCATATTTTCCTACGGACCCTCTAGGACCGTCAAATCATGGGCCCGAGACCGTTTACCCAGAATGTTGACCGGAGTCAAATTTATTCATTCTAATATCAAAATCTTAGCATTTTTCACAGAATTTCATATTTAAGCTGTCCGGCTACGTGCCCGGATTGTGCACGCAAATTGAGGCAACTATAGATGAGGTTTTTCAAGGCCTCGAAAGTACAGAATGGGTAATAAAATAGGTGATGACCCCTTTGGGTTGTCACATTCTCCACCTCTAAAACAATTGTTCGTCCTCGAACGGACAAAAGAAGGAAGTACCTGAGTCGGGAAATAAATTAGGGTAACGGCTCCGCACATCGGACTCGGACTCCCAGGTCGATGCCTGAGGAGGCTTACCTCTCCACTGAACCTGAACAGAAGGGAAACTCTTGGATCTCAACTGACGAACCTGCCGGTCTAGAATAGCTACCGGCTCCTCCTCATAAGATAAGTCCTTGTCCAACTGGGCAATGCTGAAATCTAACACGTGGGCTGGATCGCCGTGATACCTCCGAAGAATGGACACATAAAAAACTAGATGTACGACTGATAAGCTAGGTGGCAATGGAAGTCTATAGGCCACCTCTCCCACTCGATCAAGAATCTCAAACCGACCAATGAACCTAGGGCTAAGCTTGCCTTTCTTCCCAAATCTCATCACGCCCTTCATAGGCGACACTCGGAGCAATACTCGCTCACCAACCATAAAAGCCACATCTCGAACCTTGCGATCTGCATAACTCCTTTTCCTGGACTGAGCTGTACGAAGCCTATCTTGAATGATCCTGACCTTGTCCAAGGCCTACTGAACCAAATCTGTACCCAGCAACCGAACCTCTCCCGACTCAAACCATCCAACCGGAGATCGACATCGCCTACCATATAAAGCCTCATAAGGAGCCATCTATATACTCGACTGGCAGCTGTCGTTGTAGGCAAACTCTGCTAAAGGCAAAAACTGATCCCATGATCCTCCAAAGTCAAAAACACAAGCTCGGAGCATATCCTCCAATGTATGAATAGTCCACTCGGACTGTCCATCCGTATGAGGATGAAATGTTGTGCTCAACTCCACTTGGGTGCCTAACTCTCGCTGAACTGCTCTCCAGAAATGCAAGGTAAACTACGCGCCCGGGTTCGAAATGATAGATACCGCCACACCATGAAAGCGGACAATCTCTCGGACATAGATCTCAGCTAACCTCTCGGATGAATAGGAAACTACCACAGGAATGAAATGCGCTGACTTGGTCAGCCTATGAACAATGAACCACACGGCACCAAACTTTTTCCGGGTCAACGGAAGTCCAGTAACGAAGTCCATAGTGATCCCCTCCTACTTCCACTCGGGAAGCTCAATCCTCTGAAATAAACCACCAGGCCTCTAATGCTCATACTTAACCTGTTGACAATTCAAACACCGCACCACATATGCCACAATATCCTTTTTCATTCTACACCACCAATAATGATGCCGCAAATCCTGATACATCTTCGCGGCACCCGGTTGAATAGAGTACCGGGAACTATGGGCCTCCTCTCAAATCAACTCTCGAATCCCATCAACATTGGGCACACAAACTCGCCACTGCAATCTCAAAACACCATCATCACCTAAAGTCACCTTCTTGGCGCCTCCGCGCTGCACCGTGTCTCTAAGGACACAGAAATGGGGATCATCAAATTGCTGATCACGGATACACTCCAATAATGAAGAACGAGAGACCGTACAAGCCAACACTCGACTAGGCTCAGAAATATCCAACCTCACTAATCGATTGGCCAAAGCGTGAACATCCAAAGCAAGAGACCTCTGACTGACCGGAATAAAAGCAAGACTGCCCATACTAGCTGACTTCCTACTCAAAGCATCGGCCACCACATTCGCCTTCCCCGGGTGATATAAGATGGTAATATAATAATCCTTCAACCACTCCAACCACCTCCTCTATCTCAAATTCAAATACTTTTGCTTGAACAAGTACTGAAGACTCTTATGATCCGTGAACACCTCACACGCCACGCCATACAGATAGTGCCTCCAAATCTTCAATGCGTGGACAATGGCTGCCAACTCCAAATCATGCACTGGATATTTCTTCTCATGGATATTCAACTGCCTCGAATCATAAGCAATGACCTTGCCATCCTGCATCAACACTGCACCAAGCCCAATACGGGAAGCATCGCAATAGACTGTATATGGCCCTAAACCTATAGGCAAAACCAATATCGGTGTTGTAGTCAGAGCTGTCTTGAGCCTCTGAAAGCTCACCTCACACTCGTCCGACCATCTGAACTGGGAACCTTTGTAGGTCAACCTGGTCATCGGGGCTGCAATAGATGAGAACCCCTCCACGAACCGACAATAATAGCCTGTCGATCCCAAGAAACTACGAATCTCTGTAGCTGATGCTGGTCTAGGCCAGTTCTTGACCGCCTCAATCTTCTTCGAGTCAACCTGAATGCCCTCTGCTGATACGACATGACCCAGGAATGCAACTGAACTCAACCAGAACTCACACTTCGAAAACTTTGCATATAGCTGGCTATCCTTCAGAGTTTGAAGAACCACTCTGAGATGATGCTCGTGCTCCTCCTGACTGCGGGAGTATATCAATATATCATCAATAAAAGATGCTGGGGAATTTGTCAACCCAAATGACATGACTAAAACATCGTAATTCCCGTACCGAGCGCGAAAATCTATCTTACAGACATATGATGCCCTAATCCTCAACTGATGGTGGCCAGATCTCAAGTCTATCTTTGAAAATACCTTGGCACCCTGAAGCTGATCGAACAAATCATCAATCCTCGGCAGTGGATACTTATTCTTGATTGTAACCTTGTTCAATTGCTGGTAATCAATGCACATCCTCATCGAACCATCATTTTTCTTCACAAACAATACTGGATCACCCCAAGAAAAAACCCTGGGCCTAATGAAACCCTTCCCAAGAAAATCCTGCAACTGTTCCTTCAACTCTTTCAAATCTAGTGGGGCCATGCGATACGGCAGAATGGAAATGGGCTGGGTGCACGGAGCCTGATCAATGCAGAAATCAATGTCCCTATCGGGTGGCATCCCCGGCAGGTCTAAAAGGAAGACCTCAGGAAACTTACGAACCACGGGCACCGAATCAATAGAGGGAACCTCAACACTGGAATCGCGCACATAAGCCAAATAAGCCAAACACCCCTTCTCGACCATACGCCGAGCCCTCACGTACGAAATAACACTGAGAGTGACCAGGAGTCCCTCTCCACTCCAAACGGGACAAATCTGGCAAGGCTAAGGTCACAATCTTGGCATGGCAATCCAAGATAGCATGATATGGGGATAACCATTACATCCCCAATATAACATTAAAATCGACCATACCTAAAAGCAACAAATCAACACGGGTATCAAGTCCCCCAATCACCACAACACAAGAACGATGGACTCGATCGACCACGATATAATCACCCACCGGTGTAGATACATAAAAAGGAAAACTCAGTGGATCACTAGGCATGACCAGGTACGATACAAAATAAGAGGACACATACGAATACGTAGAGCCTGGATCAAATAGCACTGAAGCATCTCTGTCACAAACCCGAATAGTACCTATAATGACTGCATCTGAAGACTCAGCCTCTGGCCTGGCTGGAAGAGCATAACATCGGGGATGGGCCCCAGCACCCTAAACCACATCTCTGGGACGGCCGACTGCTGGCTGGCCTCCACCTCTGGCAGCCTAAGCTCCACCTCTATGACCTCTACCTCCACCTTTAGAACCTCTACTCCCACCTCTAGCTGGCTGGGCAGGCTATGGAACACCTGGTGCCTGTACCATGGCACGAGAACCCTGATGCTGGGACCCACCAGAACCTCGGGGGCAAAACCTGTAAATGTGCCCCAAACCACCGCAAGTATAACAAGGCTTCTGCTGATGTGACTGTTGACTCTGGAACCGGCCATGTCAACCTGAATGACTACCTCGGAAACTCTGAAACGGTGGTGCACTGAAGGGAGCTGGTGGCGCACTGTAAGTTTGCTGATCAGAATAGTGCGTCTGAGAACCACGACCACCTGAAGTACCATGGGAAACCTGGAGAGCTGACTGAAAAGGTCTAGGAGGATGACCTCTGCCTGAAGAATCCCTGCCCCCAGATGAGGCTCCACTGAAACGACCGAAATGACGGGGCCTCTTGTCAGCCCCCTGACCACCACCCTGTGACATAATTATCTCAATCCTCCTGGCCACATTTCCGCATCCTGGAATGATATATTTGTACCTGAATCTCTAGCCATATGAAGTTTGATAGGCCGGGCCAATCCCTCGATAAACCTTCGAACCCTCTCCCGATCAGTTGGAAGTATCATAAGAGAATGTCGGGCTAGATTGATATACCTGGTCTCGTACTGAGTGACGGAAATGGATCCCTGCTAGAGACACTCAAACTGCCTCTGAAGGTCCTCTCTCTGAGTAATGGGAAGGAACTTCCCCAAAAATACCTCTAAGAACTGAGTGCAAGTCAAAGGTGTAGATATCCAAACCCTGATAGCCCTTATAAAAATAAGAGATCGAGATACAGATCCAAAATAGAGCGTGAAGCTAGGAAAACCTATCGTAAGTCTACTAGATTTGCTAAAAATAGGTCTAAGCAAGATCTTGATGATATTAAGTGCTACAAATATGGAAAATTTGGCAACATAGCTCCAAATTGTAAGCTTCAAAAGTTGAAAACCTTAGAACTAGACGATGAGTTACGTGATAAGGTTTATAGTTTGTTATACACTTCTGGATCAGAATCTTATTATAATTCCTTATCAGAATTTGAAGCTGAAGTCGATTTATTTGATTTATCGGATAGTGATAAAAATCGTGATAATGTTTGTACAACTTGCAAAGGTGATACATGTACTTGTGACGATGATGAATTTTACAAATTACAATCTCAATTTCAAGATTTGAACATGAATACTATTACATCCGATAATGTAATAGAGCTTTTAAAGGAAGTTACTGATGATAAACTTCGTGAAAAAATTATAAATTTGGCTGCAAATTCAAGTTCTAGTTCTTTAAAATCTTTTGAAAAAAGAAGAAGAACGAATTTGGATATTATGTGCCCTATTCTTTTGTCCGAAATAAATAATCGTCTTAATAATAAAAATACTTCAACTAGAGATACTTCTTTTGACGATCTAAAAGTCGAAATTGAAAATTTGAAAAGAGAAATTAAGTCTCTTAAACAAAATCAAATGATTTGTGATCACAAGATTACTCAGATAGAGAAAAATATTTATCTAGCTGAGTTATCTAATGACAAAGGTAAAGGTATTTCTGAAAATGATGATAGTGAAAAACCTGTTGATTTCAAACCAAAACATTATATGTTTTTAGGAATGATACAAATTGTTACTGCTCATAAATGGTATATTAAATATACTATTTTAGTCGATAATAGTTTGTCCATAACTAACGTTGTTGTGATGACCCAAAAGGTCATCCTATGTTAATTTATCTAAATCTGTGTTCCGAGGTCCCGAAAGCCTCCGTTAATCTCACCTCGATATGAGTGCGCATCCCGAGCGTGTAGCCGGGAAGATTTTATGTGAAAAGTTGAAATTTATAATAATTAATTGATTAAAGTTGACTTTGGTCAGCATTTTGGTAAACGGACCCGGACCCGTGCTTTGACGGTCCCGGAGGGTCCGTAGGAAAATATGGGACTTGGGCGTATGGCCGGAATCGAATTCCGAAGTCCCAAGCCCGAGAAATGAATTTTTAAAGAAAATTGTTTTCTGAAAATAATAAAGACTTTTGAAAATGAATTTTTTATGTGAAACATGTGTTACCGGGCTCGTATTATGGTTCCGGAGCCTGGAACAGGTTTAATATGTGTTATATGAGCTATCTGTAAAATTTAGTGTAAAACGGACATGGTTTGACGTGTTTCGGATAAAAAATGGAAAATTTGATAGTTTATGAAGTTTGAGAAAAAAATATAGATTTTGGAGTTTAATTCATTATTTTTGATGTTATTTTGGTGGTTTCATTACTCGAATAAGTCTGTAGGATGATTTTGAGGTTGTGTGTACATTAGGTTTGAGGTTCCGAGGGCTCGGGTGAGTTTCGGGTAGGTCCCGGGAGGTCTTTAGGCTTAAAATATAGTTGTTGGCAGTCACATAACTCAGATCTATGAACCTACCATCGAGGTCCGCGGTCCATTTTCGCGGACCGCTGAGGGCTTCGCGGCAGCGGTCATTTTTTCGCGGTCCGCGGTGGAGGAGCTGGGCCACTAGTCCGACTTCGGAGGCCTATATCTTTTGATCTACAGGAAATTTTGAGATGATACAAAAACAAAAGTTGTAGCCCTTTGTGTATAGTTTCAGAATGGTAAAGACATCGTAATTTAGACATCTTTAGAGAAAGTTATGGCCAAACTACTAAAGCATGTCACTGCAGTCATTTTTCTTGGTTTTCTTCAGCTTTTCTTGGTCTTTGCTAGCGCGGCCGCAGTCCATTTTTCGCTGACCGCGGTGGGGGACCTGAGGGGGGTATAAATAGATGGGAATTTCAGTTATTTTCATTTTTCAAAGCCCTAAAAACATAATAGGCGATTTTCCAAACACTTTTTTTTCTCCAAACTATTAGTAAGTAATTTCTAACTCATTTTCCTTACTCCTTAACTTCTTTTTACAACATTTCACCCTAGAATCTTGGCCTAAAATCATGAAATCAAAGTAGAAATTAGGGGTTTTGTGTAGAGTTAGGGTTTTGGGAATTTTGGGTAATTCAACCTCAATTTAGGGTCGGATTTCAAAATAAATTATATATTTGGACTCGTGGGAGTATGGGTGATCGGGTTTTGGTCCGAGCCTCGTGTTTGGACCAAGCCCAGGGTTAAATTTTGGTATTTGTGGAAGAATGCTAGGAAATGGATAATTAGGCTATGGGATCGATTTTTTGAGTCATTATTGAAATACTTAAGTTAATTATGTTTCGATATTGTTTTTCCGGAGTTGAATTCAAAAGGAAAGGCGGTGTTAGAGGCTTGATTGTTATTCTTGGACTCGAGGTAAGTGTCTTGCCTAACTTTGGTGAGGGAATAGGTATCGTATGCTAGGTGCTAAGTGTTTATCATGTCCAATGCATATGTGAAGTGACGAGTACCTATGCATTATGTGTCAAGCATGCCCGTGAGTCCATTTTTGATGAAATTCTTGTCCTTACTTCCATATCCATTTTATTATGAATTTATCTCTACTTGGAAGTTGATTGTGTTGTAAATCCTCGTTGATGAACTTGTGATGTAATGGTCCTATTGAGGACCCAACTGTAAATGATATACTTGAAAAGGTCGGTTATAGTTGAGACCCTTGTCGGGCAATTGTTATGATAATAACTGATATTTTCCCCTTGTCGGGTGATTATGATTTGTGATTCCACTATGATGAATTCCTTGCCATTTTGATTATTGTCATTGCATTGGTGAGGAAGAGTGTAAAGCACGAAGGGTAATGTCGTGCCATGATTTACATTGATCACATCATATATTGCATAGTGAGGAAGAGAGTAAAAGCACGAAGAGTGATGTCGTGCCATGATTTACAATGATCACATCATATATTGCATATTGAGGAAGAGAGTAAAAGCACGAAAGGTGATGTCGTTCCATGATTTACATTGATTACATCATATATTTTTCATAGTGAGGAAGAAAGTAAAAGCACGAAGGGTGATGTCGTGCCATGATTTATATTTAAAAGCACGAAGGTTGATGTCGTGCCATGATTTATATTGAAAAGCACGAAGGTTGATGTCGTGCCATAATTTACATTGTCATACATGATACATTGCATCGTGAGGAAGAGAGTAAAAGCACGAAGGGTGATGCCGTGCCATGATTCATGTTATCTTACATCATATATTGCATTGTGAGGAAGAGAGTAAAAGCACGAAGGGTGATGCCGTGCCATGATTCATGTTATCTTACATCATATATTGCATTGTGAGGAAGAGAGTAAAAGCACGAACGGTTATGCCGTGCCATTTATTATATTTCTGGCATTATATTTGTTTCATTAGCATATTTCTGATAAATTGCCTTCTTGTCTGTTCCTATGTACTTAATTAACAACTCTATCTCACTTGTTACCCCATTGTCTGCTCACATATCCCCCTACGTATATGTTTATCTCTTGCTTTGTTTTTCCACGATATATGTTGTAGAATAGGACAGGTTAACATTTGTTGTCAAGTCTAGCCTTGTCACTACTTCGGCCAAGGTTAGGCTCGGCACTTACTCAGTACATGGGGTCGGTTGTACTGATGCTACACTGTACATCTTATTGTTTTGTAGATCCCGCACCCGGACCCAGTGGACAGCGTTAAGGGAGTCTCCTTCAGTCCACCCCAGAGGCTTCAAGGTATACCTGCTGGAATTTGTGGGCCTTGGCGTCTCTCCTATCCCTAGTTCTTTATTTCTGTCTTGTCTTTCCTCTATTTTTAGAGACAGTCATGTATTTCCTCTTAGAATTTGTATTTGGCACTCCTATAGACAGTTCGTGAGTTTGTGACTCCAGGTTTTGGGGAATTATTGCAACATTGTATTATGTTATCCTTACTTTGACACTTTATCTATTTCCGCTGTTAAAAATTGTGAAATGTTTTTAGTTTATTCTGTTAATTCGGCGTTATCATGTTAGTTTACCTGTACACGTTGGCTTGTCTAGCGGGTTCAACGTTAGATGCCATCAGGACCCAAAGGTGGGATTTCGGGTCGTGACAAGTTGGTATCAGAGCTCTAGGTTGCTTAGGTCCCACAACTCATGAACAAACTTGGTAGATTCTGAGGGATCGGTAAGGAGACGTATGTATTTATCCCCCAGAGGCTGCAAAGTTAGGAATAACTCCACATTTCTTCGTCTCCATCTTGTGAATTTATTCTATCATTAATGATTGAACTTGCCTACTCTTTGTCCTCTCATTAATCTCGACAACACGCGAAGCGTCTACGACCGAAAAAGAGAGGAAGCCCCAGTGACAGCTACGATCTAGGGAAGAGACAGAAGCAGAGCGCAGTCTAAAGCTCGAACATCAGCACTTATTGTACAGTCTCAAATGGATCTAGATGCGGAGGTTCTAGCTCGGTCAGTATATGTGGAACTAGTTCAGATTCCAGAAGGATTTATAGCTACTCTATGGTTGCAGGATGCACTAGTCTGTTTATTGAGGTTGGACAAGTTACCAAACAAGTTCCAATCCATTTCAGTGGTATATCTTTTGAAGACCCGGATGATTTTCTTGACCGCTTCCATGAAGTATTGCACACCATGGGAATAAGTGTAAAGCAACGGGGTTGATTTATATGAGCTGTAAAGTTTAACATCGTGGATTATCAGTTATTGTTACCTATGATTTCATGCCACGTGGGGGGAGTCCACTGTCAAGGAATAGATTGCGAGGTTGTGTGTCATATCGGTTGTGGCTTGGAATGTATAAGGTTTGGGATTTTTGAAAGAGATAAAGCTGGGAATTTCGGTATGTCTACCTCCTTGATAACCCTATACCTCAGTACCAGAGGAGTTATTCAAACAACTTGAAGTCTACAAAAGTCTACTCAGCGTGGAAGTCACGGCTGCGTCAGGTCATTCGACGGTATCAGAATATGCCATCAGGTTCGATAAGTTAACCCGTCATCCTCCTACGTTGGTTCGTATAGCTAGAGGGCGAGTCCCCAGACTCATTAAAGGACCCAAAAATGATTGTAAATTTTGGAAGACTCAATGCAAGATGATACTTTATTTCGGCTAGTGGTAGAAATTTCTCTAGACTTTGGAGAGTCATATTTTATCAGAGCACTCAGGCTACGTGTCCCCTTTCAGCTATAACTCAACTACATAACCACCTGGGGAAATAGGAGTCGGAATGTCAGAAGTGGAGGTTAGATTCCTAGAGGTGGAGACCCAGGCTGTTGATACATTTTCTATGGTATGGATGAGGTCATTATATTAAATGATTTCATTAAAAGAAAAATCTCTAATTATTATAAAGTGATGATTTTCTGAACTTAATTCGGTTATGCTTATCTAATAAAATTCTTCTAATATGCTCCTCTTTCGGGTGAGCTTCGTAACTCAAAAATCTACTTATGTGAATACTTGTATTGAGAAATTCTATGGGAATAACTGTGTTTACCATTACATGTTGAAATTTTTCTTAACGGAAAATATTTAAATGAAGGAAATGGAATGTTTTGAGTGGCACGATATGAATATTACTTGTGATTCAGAATCAAGGACGAGATCCACGCGTGTTAAAATGATTTGGTATATTTAGACCAGACCTCAAGTCGCGGTTGAAGTTATGTAAGGATGAGAAACTTGTGATTGAAATTCTTGTGTTTAAATTCTCCCTTGTGAATTAAATTTTGTTTCTTTTTACTATAAGTACTGGTAGGAAGTCATGCTTGTTAAAGATTTATGTATAAAAAAGGAGTAATAATAATAATATTAATTAATAAATAAATAAATAAATAAACTAATTAACCATATGTGCGTAATTTTCTAAATTCGTCCTATAATTATGGAGCCTTAACTTACAAGGTAGGTGCCTTCTCCAGGTGGCGTTAGATGAGGCACGTTATTTTGGGTAATTATGAGGTCTTCAAGCATCGTATCTCGATATCAGTATTGTGAAGGAATTGGAGGAGCAGCTACAAGATTTGTTGGCTAAAGACTTCGTTAGGCCTAGTGTTTCTCCTTGGGGTGCTCCAGAGTTGTTTGTTAAGAAGAAAGATGTCTCAATGAAGATGTGTATTGACTACCGGCAATTGAAAAAGGTTACTATTAAGAATAAGTGTCATTTGTCGAGGATTGATGATTTATTAGACCAGCTTCAGGGTGCTACAGTATTCTCCAAGATTGATCTGAGATCAGGGTACCATTAGTTGAGGATTTGGGCGTCTGGTGTCCCTAAGACAGCCCTTCGCACTCGTTATGGCCATTATGAGTTCTTGGTGATATCATTTGGATTGACAAATGCCCCAACTGTTTTTATGGAGCTGATGAACTGGGTGTTCAGGCTTATTTGGACTCGTTCGTTATTGTTTTCATTGATGATATTTTGATATACTCTCGCAGCCGAGAGGAGCATGAACAGCACCGTAGAGTCGTCCTCTAGACTCTGAGGGATAGTCAGTTGTATGCCAAATTCTCCAAGTGTGAATTTTGGTTGGGTTCAGTTGCATTTCTAGGCCATGTGGCTTCATCAGAGGGTATTCAGGTGGATCCTAAGAAGATTTCATCAGTTAGATATTGGCCCAGACCCACTTCAGTTACAGAGATTCGGAGCTTCTTGGGTTTAGCAGGGTATTATTGCCGATTTTTGGAGGGCTTTTCATCTATCGCATCCCCGATGACCAGGTTGACCCAGAAGAGTGCTTAGTTCAGGTGCTCTGATGAGTGTGAGGCGAGCTTTCAAAAGCTCAAGACAGCCTTGACCACGGCACCAGTGTTAGTGTTTCTCTCAGGTTCAGGACCGTATACTGTGTATTGTGATGCTTCACGGGTTGGGCTTGGTGCAGTGTTGATGCAGGATGGCAAGGTTATAGCCCATGCTTCTCGTCAGTTGAAGATTCATGAGAAGAACTATCCAGTTCATGTTTTGGAGCTGGCAGCCATTGTTCACGCTTTGAAGATTTGGAGGCACTATCTGTACGTAGTGCCATGTGAGGTGTTCACGGACCATAAGAGCTTGCAGTATCTGTTCAGACAGAAGGAGTTGAACATGAGGCAGAGGAGATGGTTAGAGTTGCTGAAGGATTATGATATGACCATTCTTTATCATCCGGGAAAGACAAATATGGTGGCCGATGCTTTGAGCCGGAAGTCAGTCAGTATGGGCAGTCTAGCTTATTTATCAGTCGGGGAGCGACCTCTTGCGTTGGATGTTCAGGCCTTAGCCAACCGATTTGTGAGATTGGAGGTTCCTGAGACTGGCAGTGTGTTGGCCCATACTGTGGCCCGTTCTTCATTGTATGATCGTATTCGGGCCAGGCAACATGATGATCATTACTTATGCACTCTTAGAGATATGGTTCGGCATGGAGGTGCCAAGCAGGTCATAGTGGATGATAAGGGAGTTCTGAGGATGCAGGGCCGTATTTGTGTGCCTGATATTGATGGCATTCATGAGTCGATACTTCAGGAGGCCCATAGTTCCCGATATTCCATTCATCTGAGCGCCGCAAAGATATCAGGACTTGCAGAAGCATTATTGGTGGTGTAGAATGAATAAGGATATTGTAGCTTATGTAGCTCGGTGCTTCAACTGTCAGCAGGTGAAGTACGAGCACCAGAGACCCGGTGGGCTGATGCAGCAGATTCAGCTTCCTGAGTGAAAGTGGGAGCGTATCACCATGGATTTTGTAGTTAGGCTCCCATGGACTCAGAGGATGGTTGATGTAGTTTGGGTTGTTGTGGATAGGCAGACTAAGTCAGCGCACTTCATTCCGGTATCAGTGTCGTGTTTAGCAGAGAAGTTGGCAAAGGATTTACATGAGAGGGATTGTTAGATTACATGGTGTGCCCATATCCATTATATCAGACCGAGGTACTCAGTTTACCTCCCATTCCTGGAGAGTATTTCAGCGAGAGTTAGGCACACAGATTGATTTGAGCACAACATTTCATCCTCAGATGGACGGACAGTCCGAGCATACCATTCAGATTTTTGAGGATATGCTGTGGGCCTGTGTTATTGATTTTGGTGGTTCATGGGACCAGTTCTTGCCTTTAGCTGAGTTTTCTTACAACAACAACTATCAGACGAGCATTCAAATGGCTCCATATGAGGCGTTGTATGGTAGACGGTGTCGGTCTCCAGTCGGATGGTTTGAGCCGGGAGAGGCTAGATTGTTGGGTTCTGAGTTAGTCCAGGATGTCTTGGACAAGGTGAAGATCATTCAGGATAGACTTCGTACAGCTCAGTCCAGGCAGAAGAGTTATGCGGATCGTAGAGTTCGAGATTTGGCATTTATGATAGGCGACCGGGTATTTCTTCGGGTGTCGCCCATGAAGGGCGTGATGAGATTCAGAAAGAAGGGCAAGTTGAGCCCTAGGTACATTGGTCCATTTGAGATTCTGGACAAGGTAGGAGAGGTGGCTTACAGACTTTCCTTGCCACCTAGTTTATCAGTTGTGCACCCGGTGTTTTATGTATCTATGCTCCGGAGGTATATTGCAGATCCATCTCATGTTTTTGACTTCAGCGGTGTCCAGTTTGACAAGGATTTAACTTATGAGGAGGAGCCGGTAGACATATTAGCTAGGCAGGTTCGTCAGTTGAGATCGAAGAGTTATTATTTGGTTCGTGTTCAATGGAGAGGTCAGCCTGTCGAGGCAGCGACTTGGGAATCCGAGTCCGATATGAGGAGTTTTTATCCCCATCTTTTCTCAGACTCAGGTACCTTTCTATGTCCGTTCGAGGACGAACGGTTGTTTTAGAGGTGGAGATTGTGATGACCCAAAAGGTCATCCTATGTTAATTTATCTAGATATGTGTTCTGAGACCCCTAAAGCCTCTGTTAATCTCACCTCGATATGAGTGTGCATCCCGGGCGTGTAGCCGGGAAGATTTTATGTCAAAACTTGATGAAAAGTTGAAATTTATAACAATTAATTGATTAAAGTTGACTTTGGTCAGCATTTTGGTAAACAGACCCGGGCCCGTGATTTGATGGTCCCGCAGGGTCCGTAGGAAAATATGGGACTTGGGCATATGCCCAGAATTGAATTCCGAAGTCCCAAGTCCGAGAAATAAATTTTTAAAGAAAATTGTTTTCTGAAAATATCAAAGACTTTTGAAAATGAATTTTGATGTGAAACCTGTGTTACCGGGCCCATATTATGGTTCCGGAGCCCGGAACAGGTTTAATATGTGTTATATGAGCTATCTGTAAAATTTGGTGTAAAACGGACTTGGTTTGACGTGTTTTGGATAAAAATGGAAAATTTGATAATTTATGAAGTTTGAGAAAATTATATAGATTTTGGAGTTTAATTCATTGTTTTTTATGTTACTTTGGTGGTTTCATTACTCGAATAAGTCCCTAGGATGATTTTGAGGTCGTGTGTACATTGGGTTTGAGGTTCCGAGGGCTCGAGTGAGTTTTGGGTATGTCACGCCCCGAAATCCCACCATCGGGTCGTGATGGCGTCTAACGTTGAACCCCCTAGACAAGCCAACGTGTATAGATAAACTAGCATATTAACATCAATTTAATAGGATAAACTAAACGGTTCATAATTTAACAGCGGAAATAAACATGGTTTCAATCTAAATAAGGACAACATAATACAACAACGCGTATATTTTCCCAAAACCTGGAGTCATAAACTCACGAACTGTCTGTAAGAGTGCTAAATACAAGTCTGAAAAGAGAATACATAGTTGTCTCTGAAACTAGAGGAGAAACAAGAAAAAGTGAAGACAAAGGGATGGAAGAGACGCCAAGGCCCACGAACGCCAGCGGGTATACCTTGAAACCTCTAGGATAAGCTGGAAGACACTCCCACTAATGATGTCCTCCAGGTCCGGCTGCGTAATCTGCACAACATAAAGAAGTGCAGGTGTAGCATCAGCATAACCGACACCATGTACTAAGTAAGTGCCGAGCCTAACCTCAGCGAAGTAGTGACGAGGCTAAGACACGACAACAAAATGTACCTATGCAGTTCAATAGTATAGCAGAAACTAAACAAGGATACAATTACGGGTAGAACATGCTGGGGGTAAGAGATAGCAAATGTTGAAATGATAAAACATGGCACGGAATGTCCCCTCGTGCATAATAATATAAAACATGGCACGGAATGTCCCTTTGTGCATAATAATAAAAAACATGGCACGGTATATCCCCTCGTGCATAATAATATAAAACATGGCACAGAATGTCCCCTCGTGCATAATAATATAAAACATGGCACGGAACGTCTTCTCGTGCATACTAATATAAAACATGGAACAGAACGTCCCCTCGTGCATAATAATATAAAACATGTCACGGAATGTCCCCTCGTGCATAATAATATAAAACATGGCACGGAATGTCCCCTCGTGCATAATAATATAAAACATGGCACGGAATGTCCCCTCGTGCATAATAATATAAAACATGGCACGGAATGTCCCCTCGTGCATAATAACATAAAACATGGCACAGAATGTCCCCTCGTGCATAATAATATAAAGCATGACACGGAATGTCCCCTCGTGCATAATAATATAAAACATGGCACGGAATGTCCCCTCGTGCATAATAATATAAAACATGGCACGGAATAGATGAGATCCGTCAGACTCTACCAAGTTGTCCATGAGTTGTGAGACCTAAGCAACCTAGTGCTGATACCAACCCTTCACGCCCCGAATCCCACCATCGGGCCATGATGGCGTCTAACATTGAACCCGCTAGACAAGCCAACGTGTATCGATAAACTAGCATATTAACATCAGTTTAATAGGATAAACTAAACGGTTCACAATTTAACAGCGGAAATAAATATGGTTTCAAGCTAAATAAGGACAACATAATACAACAACGTGTAAATTTTTCCAAAACCTGGAGTCACAAACTCACGAACTATCTGTAAGAGTGCTAAATACAAGTCTGAAAAGATAATACATAGTTGTCTCTTAAACTAGAGGAGAAACAAGACAAAAGTGAAGACAAAGGGATGGAAAAGACGCCAAGGCCCACGAACGCCAGCGGGTATAACTTGAAGCCTCTAGGATAAGCTGGAAGACACTCCCACTAATAATGTCCTCTGGGTCTAGCTGCGTAATCTGCACAACATAAAGAAGTGCAAGTGTAGCATCAGTACAACCGACCCCATGTACTGAGTAAGTGCCTAGCCTAACCTCGGCGAAGTAGTGACGAGGCTAAGACAAGACAACAAAATGTACCTGTGCAGTTCAATATTATAGCAGAAACTAAACAAGGATACAATTACGGGGAGAACATGTTGGGGGTAAGAGATAGCAAATGCTGAAATGACAAAAACGAAAACAACAGTCTAAAATATCTAAAAATAACGGGAATTGACAACACAGATTAAATAGTGAAATATGCGGCACGGCATGTCCCCTCATGTGTAATAATAATATAGAACATGGCACGGGATGTCCCCTCGTGCATAATAATATAAAACATGGCACGGAATGTCCCCTCGTGCATAATAATATAAAACATAGCACGGAATGTCCCCTCGTGCATAATAATATAAAACATGGCACGGAATGTCCTCTCGTGCATAATAATGTAAAACATGGCACGGAACGTCCCCTCGTGAATAATAATGTAAAACATGGCACGGAACGTCCACTCGTGCATAATAATGTAAAACATGGCACGGAACGTCCCCTCATGCATAATAATATAAAACATGGCACGGAATGTCCCCTCGTGCATAATAATATAAAACATGGCACGGAATGTTCCCTCGTTCCTAATAATATAAAACATGGCACGGAACATCCTCTCGTGCATAATAATATAAAACATGGCACGGAACGTCCCCTCGTGCATAATAATATAAAACATGGCACGGAATGTCCCCTCATGCATAATAATATAAAACATAGCACGGAATGTCCCCTCGTGCATAATAATATAAAACATGGCACGGAATGTCCCCTCGTGCATAATAATATAAAACATGGCACGGAATGTCCCCTCGTGCATAATAATATAAAACATGGCACGGAATGTCCCCTCGTGCTTTAACACTCTTCCTCGCCCAAACAAAAATCACAAACAAGGTCAAGGAAATAAACAGAGTAAAAAAAATAGAAATCCCGACAAAGGAACATCAATTAAACAATTAAATCCCGGCAAGGGAACTATACAACGATGACCCGGCAAGGGTATATTTCAATAACTCTTTCTCTTTATTTCACTTTCATTTCCATGATTTATTCTATTACTTGAGCCAATTCTCCCAAGAATGTAATTATCTCATATCCCTTCACATGCCTGTTACATCATATAGAAATCATCAATTAGGCATAGAAATTACAACAAAGTTAGAATATTCACAATATAGGGAATCACGGTCGTGCTAGACACCAATGTATAGATACTCGTCACCATGCCTATACATCGTATTTGACAATTAGGAAATAGAAAATAATATTCAACTCCTATTCCCTCAAGCTAAGGTTAGACCAAACACTTACCTCGGATCCAAAGTATAGCAATCAACCCTCTAACACCGCTTTTCCTTTAGAATTCGACTCCGGATTGGTATTATCTAGAAATAATCAACCCAAGTATATCAATAAGGATTCAATGATTCAATTAAAGTGGCCTAATTATCCATTTCCTAGAATTCTTCCAAGATTATCAAAATTTGACCCCGGGCCCGCTCGCTCGGATTCTTGTAATTCTCGAAGGGAACACTCACCCAAAGCCTAAGGATCATTAATATACAATTTTTACTTGATTTCATGGCCAATTCACAGAAAATTCTCAAGTGATCACAAGTTCTAGGTTACTACCCAAATTTCTTGAATTTTTACACTAGTTTATGTAGTTAATTAGGCTAGGATGCATGCATGAAACAAATTTCTGGGTAGAGTTCTCTTACCTTATAGGACCTGGTTAAAAGCTCTTAAAAATTGAGGAAATCGCCTAAGGAAGAAGATGGAAAATGGGAAAAATGGGTTTAAACCCCGTATTTAAAACTCACTGCCTGAACAATGATCTCGCACTTGCCGCTCTGGGGACCGCACCTGCGATCTCGCACCTGCGGAATTGGGCTAGGGAGTCTGGGATTGCACCTGCGAAGTGGAGACCGCACCTGCGGTCTCGCACCTGCGAGAAATTCTCCGCACGTGCGATAACTGGCCAGGCCATTGGTGATCGCACTTGCGATGCCTGGGACTGCACCTGCGGTCTAGCACCTGCATGCTGGGCAACTGCACCTGCGGTCACACCAGAGCAGATGCACCAGCAGCTTTGTTTCCTGTTTTTTAGCCCCGTTAGGTGCCCGGAAGGCACCTGGGCCCACCCGAGCCCTAGTCCGAATATACCAATGAGTCCCAAATCATATTACGGACTCGCTCTAGCCTTCGAAACACCCAAAACAACGCTAAAACTCGAAATCACACCCCCAAACCTCAAGAATCAAACTTAGGAATTTAAATCTTCTAAACTTTGCTAACAACGTGCCGAACTGACCTATACAACTCGGAATGATACCAAATTTCACAGATAACTCACATAACATCCTACGAACTTGTCCGTGCGATCAACTCGCCAAAAAAACATCATATACATCGAATTAAGCCTCAAAATCCATGTATTCTATCAAATTTCATAAAACATCAAATTTTCCATTTTAAGTTCGAAACCCGTTAAAGGAAATCCGATTTCAACCAAACTTTACGTAAAGTGCTTAAACCATATATAAGATCTGTACCAGGCGCCGGAACCAAAATACGGGCCTGATACCATCACTTTCTAATCAGATTTAATTTTCAATTTCCATAAATATTTTTTGAAAACAAGTTTACTCAAAAATTCACTTCTCGGGCTTGGGACCTCGGAATTCGATTTCGGGCATATGCCCTAGTCCCATATTTTCCTACGGACCCTCCGGGACCGTCAAAATCATGGGTCCGGGTCCGTTTACCCAAAATGTTGACTGAAGTCAAATTTATTCATTTTAATATCAAATCTTAGCATTTTTCACAAAATTTCATATTTAAGTTGTCCGGCTACGCGCCCGGACTGCACACACAAATCGAGAAAACTACAGATGAGGTTTTCAAGGCCTCGAAAGTACGGAATGGATAATAAAATAGGTGATAACCTCCTTTGGGTCGTCACAGGGTAGGTCCCGGGAGGTCTTTAGGCTTAAAATATCGATGTTGGAGGTCACATAACTCAGATCTCTGAACCTACCACCGAGGTCCGTGGTCCTTTTTCGCGGACCGCGCTGAGGGCTTCGCGGTCATTTTTTCGCGGTCCGCGGTGGAGGAGTTGGGCCACTGGTCCGACTTTGGAGTCCTATGTAAAGACATCGTAATTTGAACATATTTAGAGAAAGTTATGGCCAAAATACTAAAGCATGTCACTGCAGTCATTCTTCTTAGTTTTCTTCAGCTTTTCTTGGTCTTTGCTAGCGCGGCCGCAGTCCATTTTTCGCTGACCGCGGTGGGGGACCTGAGGGGGGTATAAATAGACGTGAATTTCAGTTATTTCCATTTTTCAAAGCCCTAAAAACATAAGAGGCGATTTTCCAAACACTCTTTCTTCTCCAAAACATTAGTAAGTGATTTCTAACTCATTTTCCTTACTCCTTAACTTCTTTTTACAAGATTTCACCCTAGAATCTAGGCCTAAAATCATGAAATCAAAGTAGAAATTAGGGGTTTTGGGTAGAGTTATGGTTTTGGGAATTTTGGGTAATTCAACCTCAATTTGGGGTCGGATTTCAAAACAAATTATATCTTTGGACTCGTGGAGTATGGGTGATCAGGTTTTGGTCTGAGCCTCGTGTTTGGACCAAGCGGGGTCGAATTTTGGTATTTTTGGAAGAATGCTAGGAAATGGATAATTAGGCTATGGGATCGATGTTTTGAGTCATTATTGATATACTTAAGTTAATTATGTCTAGATATTGTTGTTCCGGAGTTGAATTCAAAAGGAAAGGTGGTGTTAGAGGCTTGATTGCTATTTTTGGACCCGAGGTAAGTGTCTTGCCTAACTTTGGTGAGGGAATAGGTATCGTAGGCTAGGTGCTAAGTGCTTATCATGTCCAATGCATAGGTGAGGTGATGAGTAGTTATGCATTGTGTGTCAAGCATGCCCGTGAGTCAATTTTTGATGAAGTTTTTGTCCTTACTTCCATATCCATTGTGAGTGAGACTGCGGGGAGTATACTCTAAGGTACCTATCCACTCAAACCTCGGCAAGCCTTGCATAGCCAGTGTCACGGTCTTAGCGTGACAATCAAGAAAATGCCCAAGATAACATCGAGATCTACCATGCTGAGTAATAATAAATCAGCCCTGGTCTCAAAACCATGAGAAATCAAACACGACAGATATACGCGGTCCACAACTGGAGAGTCTCCCACAAGAGTAGATACATAGACAGGGGAACTCAAAGAATCCCGAGATATCCCCAAATTAGGAGCAAAATAAGAGGACACATATGAATACGTAGATCCTGGATCAAATAATACTGATGCATCCCTATGGCAGACAGGGACAATACCTGTGATGAATGAGTCTGAAGCAACAACCTCGGAACGGGATGGAAGGGCATATTATCTGGCTCTGCCTCCCCCTCTAGGGCAACCTCTACCTCCCCCACCCCCACTTCGAGCTGGCTGAGGGGGTGGAGTGGCAGCTGGGGTTGGAAGAATAGTCGTAGGACCCGACGAAGCATGTGGAGGCTGATAAGACTATGGAGGTGCACCCCTCCTGGCCTTGGGGCAATCTCTAATCAAGTGACGAGTGTCACCATACTCAAAACAACCCCTAGGAGGACACTGCGGCTGAGACTGAATAGGATTTGGCGTGTTGGGCTAGCCGAAAATAGCACCTCGAACTTGAGGCATACTGGATACTGGCGGTGCATAATAGAACTACTGAGGTCTAGAAGGAGCTGGAATATCGTTGGCTGCTGGAAGGGCTGAATAAATAGAGCGACCCACAAAGACCCAACGGTGACGTGCTGCTGGTGCACGAGCTCCTGAAAAATGGCCAGTCTCTCGAGACCTCTTAGCCTCCCTCTCCTCTCTGTCCAGGGCGAACATGCCCCTGATCTCCTGGCAATACTCACTGCCTGCTGGTAAGTGATATCTATCTCCAACTATCTGGCCAAACTAGTCCGAATACTAGAATGGAGTCCCTCAATGAAGCGGCGAACCCGCTCTCTGACCGTGGAAACAAAGGCTGGTGCATGCTGAGCTAACTCGCTGAAATGGACTGCATACTCCGACACAGTCATAGTACCCTAGCGCAACTGCTCGAACTCTGCGCGCCAAGTATCCCTGAGGCTCTGAGGGACATACTCTCGTAGAAACATCTCTGAAAACTAAGTCCAAGTGAGTGAGGCTGCCTCGTCCTAACTACTCCGCTCATAAGCCCGCCATCACTGATATGCCGCTCCCCTCAGCTGAAAAGTAGTGAAAGAAACCCCACCGGTCTCCACAATTCCCATAGTGCAGAGAGTACGATGACACTCCTCAATAAATCCCAGAGCGTCATCTAAACCTAGTCCGCCGAAAGTAGGCGGGTGGTACTTCTTGTACCTCTCGAGTCTGAGTTGCTCGGCCTCAGAAGCAGCTGCCCTAGCATCATGATGAACTGGAGCCGTTGGGAGCATATGAATATACTCCAGGGCCTGATCAACCTGGCCCCTCTGATCAGGAGTGCGGGCTGCGGGAGTCTGTGCCCCTCCCCCGGCATGAGATATGGCGGGAGCTATCAGAAATAGTTCAGCTTGTGCTAGAGTACTGAACATACTCATGAACTGAGCGAAGGTCTCCTGCAAGGCTGGAGCAGCAATAGGGACCTCATGTGTCGGCTCTCCAGCTGGGGCTGCCATAGGCTCCTCTACTGCTGCTCTCACCTGTGCTCGGGCTGCACCGTGCGGTCGCCCTCTACCCCGGCCCTGGCCTGTGGCGGCTCTGGCAGGGCGCTCGGGTGCCTGGTCGTCGGTCCTCCCAGTACGGGTCCTCACCATATGTAGGAAAGAATAGAATAGAATTTCAGAATATTTTTTATGTCAATAACTCACACAAAAAGGAAATCAAAGAAATATGATTGTTCTTAATAGTTACATAGCCTCCCGAAGATAGATACAGATGTCTCCGCACCGATCCGCGAGACTCTAATAAACCGGATTGTGACTCCTATGAACCTATACGCTCTGATACCAACTTGTCACAACCCGATTTACCCACCGAAAGGAATCTAGATGGAACTTAGTCTCCACGACTAGGTAAGCCTAATTGCGGAAAAACACATATTAAATAGAAGCAACAAATAAAGGTGAAGTAAGTGACTTTACAATGAACATCGCCATTTGGCGCGTACAAAATACAACTTTTTCCCAAAACTCGGAATATCACGTTAGTCACAAGCTCTGTCTCAAAATAGCTCTATACAACGAGAGGGAATTTACATGAAAAAAAGAAATCTATCTAAATCTGGAGTGGAAGGTGACTCGAAGGGCTCTGCGGACGCGGCAGCATTACCTTTCGCTCTCCTAAAAGCTGCTGCTCGGACCCTTAGCCACGAAACTGAGCGTTGGTACCTGGATCTGCACACAAAAAACATGTGCAGGAAAGGGCATGAGAACACCAAAAATTGGTACCCAGTAAGTGCCAAGCCTAACCCCAGTCAAGTAGTGACGAGGTCAGGTTAAGGCTCTACTGGATTTTTATAGTAAACAAAAAAAACAGTTTAAACTTTGAACAGAGAGATATAATAAGCTGAGGCAAATCAGTACAAACAATGAGCTAAAAGGAAGAAATAACAGGGAGCCCTCGGCTCAGCACAGCATATATCATAGTAACAATTATGCAATGCAGTACAGGGGGAAAGCTCCCGGAATCTCATTCGTAGTCCCAATTTAAATATGCTATGCAGTACATGGGTAAAGCTCCCGGAATCTCATTCGTAGTCCTAATTAAAATATGCAATGCAGTACAGGGGGAAAGCTCCCGAAATCTCGTCCGTAGTCCAGTTTTAAATATGCAATGCAGTGCAAATACAGGATACAATTTTTATTTAAAAAGTTCAGGAAAAATCACAGGCAAAAAAATATGAACAAAAATACCTAAGCATGGTACATATAGTAATAACTAGGAAAAATTCAAGTAAGACAGGTAGGCATGCTATTTCCTAACCTAAACTACATAGTCGATACATGAATCAGTGAAATAGGAGTGAAATGATTTAAGTCACAGAGGGAAAAATAGAGTCTTAGAAACAATGGCCCGTGTACGTACTCGTCACCTCACGCACACGGAGCCCAGTCAACATAAAATAGTATTAAAATATCCTAGGGGAAGTCCCCAACACAGAGTTAGGCAAGCCACTTACCTCGATTGCGCTACTCAACTCGAAACTACGCTCTTGCCACGAGTATCCAACTCCAAATGGCCCAAATCTATTCAATTGAACTGCATAATGTAAATATCACTTTAAGGAATCAAAATAGCTAATAAGTTCGAGGCTAATATGCGAATTTAGGAAAATCGCCCAAAAAGTCCCCTGGAACCACGTCTCGCAATCGAGTTAAAGTTACAAATTTAGAACACCCATTCACTCCCGAACTCACTCAAACAAGAATCATCGAAAACCGATGACAAAATCCTATTAAATTCTCGGATTTTCTAATTAGGGAAACGTTTTCCCAATTACGTGATTTTTCACCTAAATCCCTTAATTGCATGGAAGAAATGGCCATAGATTAATGATATACGAAGGGAATAGGGTTAGGAATTGTTACCTATGAATTTTTTCCTCAAAACTCACTTCAAATATCCTACTCCCGAGCTCCAAATGATTTTAGAAGTTATGAAATTCAAGCCCTCGAATCTGATATAACTGCCTAGCGATTTTTGCACCTGCGGTCCCGCACCTACGGAATATCCATCGCAGGTGCGAAAACCCACTAAAATGCCTGGGGCCGCACCTGCAGTCAATTGGCCGCATCTGCGGCTCCACACCTGTGAGACTGGTTGACTTGACCAAGTCCGCACCTGCGAGCCTCTCTTCTGCACCTTCATGTCTGCACCTGCGGAAAGTCCATCGCAGGTGCGAGACACCAGAACCAGAAATGGTTCAGTTGTTCTCCAAGTTCAAAAATCACCCGTTGAGCATCTGAAACATCCCCAAGGCCCTCGGGGCCTCAACCAACCAGTCCTAATACCTTATCCAAACTTAGTCGAGCCTCCAAAACACATCACATAACACCAAAATCACCAATTATACATGGATTCAAGCCTAAGGACTTATTAAATTTCCAAAATCTACAACCGATGACAAACACATCAAAACTAGTCCGAATGACCTCAAATTTTACACACAGGTCACAAATGATATAACAGACCTACATCCACTCTCAAAATTCCGTTCTGAGCCCGATATCAAAATTTCACCTATCGGTCGAAATCGCCGAAATTCTAACCTTCTCTATTTCAAGCCTAAATCCACTACAGACTTCGAAAGCATATTTCGGACACGCTCCTAACTCTGAAATCACCTAAAGGAGCTAACGGAGTCGATGAAATCCCATTCCGGGCCCGTTTTCCCACAGTTCCAACTACGGTCCGATTTCTAAGGCTTAAACTCACATATAAGGACTATGTGTCCAAAAACTCTCCGAATTTCACCACTAAACATTCCAACAAGTCCCATACACAGAAATAGACATGGGGAAAATAGTTATTAGGGGTTCGGGGCGCTAACTCTCAAAATGACCTATCGGGTCGTTACAAATTTTCATCTAACGTTACATACTTTATTTGCAGACTAAGTGTGCCTGGGAGGACAGGTATAACCGTAAAATTTGGAAAAATTAGGAGTACAAACGCCGTAAGAGACTCTCTGATTCCTTCAGCGCTGCTCAAAGGGTTAAGAAGAAGCCTTTATGGGTTCTACCGGACTTATGGGTGGATCTGCGGAGGTATTGGACCACTGAGAAATTCAAGAAGCAGAGTGAACTGGGAAAGAAGGCCCGAGCATCGGAGAAGGGTGGCTCCTTGCACTGTCTAGGTTCAAGGAACATGGGGGATACGAGGAGACATCTGGTAATTCCTTAAAATATTTTGGGCTATTTTTATCAAACTATATTTGTATATGTTAATTTTGTTAACACGTTTTATTATATTTGTAGGAAAAAAAATTTGGGAGGAAGATGAGTCATGATGAGTTCTTCATGGAGACTCACATCCGGAAGAAGAAGGCACCGACAGATCCAACTAGATGGGTCGAGGACCAGGCGGAGACTACACATATATGTTTCATAACTACTATAAATGTATATATTATATAGTTAGTAATTTTCTATCTTCTAAATAAAAGGTCGTTACAAGATCAATTTGGAGGAGTACACTTAGAGCTTTCCACCGAATGAACAAGGCGAGCGACCACCCATTTCAGATGAAGAAGCAGAGAGGATATGGTTGGATGTTGTCGGCGGTCCTAAAAAGGGGATATCATACGGCCTTTCAGATAAACCGTTTCGGTGCTACAAGGCAGGATTGCAAGGTATAGGGACTTCCGCCCAAGGCGAGGCGATTGATAGATCGACTAAATTGTCTATGGAACAAAAGATCGCAAAGCTGGCAACAGAGCTTGAAGAGTCAAAGGCTAGATAAAAGAAGAGAGATGAACAGCTAGAAAGGAGTGACGAAAAATTTAATCTCCTTCAAGGTCAGACCGGCCAATCTTCTTTCTTGTGGTGCTTTCCCCATTCCCTGGTCTCCTCCTCCTTCCCCATGTGCCAGCGATGAAGATTCTAGGAGTGAAGATGGAGATGATGCTACATAAAAAACTCATTGAATGTTGTGTATTGTTAAACAAAGTTTTGAACTTGTCAATATTTTGTTGTTGTTGGTTATTTGAATGATGATTATATTGTTATTTTGTTATTGAACATTTTAGTAAATGTTTTCAGGGTTATTAATTGTTGTTTGTTAAGACCTTATTGTGGTTATTAGTTGTCGTTAAGGCGTTGTTGTGGTTATTAATTGTTGTTGGTTATTTGTACAATGTTGGTTATTAGTTAATGTTGAAGCCTTGTTGGGTTTTTATTATGGTTGAACGGCAGCAATATAAGCTGCCATTATAGGATTGGTTAAAATTGGGAGGTGGTGTAGCTTAAAAGCAGGCATTTTCTGCCCAGTTTTTACCCAGATTTCCGACCGAATTCGGTCGGAAATTAATTTTTTTTTTTGCCCAGAATTCATAATTTCTAACCGAATTCAGTTGGAAATTTCAAATAAATTCTCCAGATTATTCAAATTTTCGACCGAATTCGGTCAGAAATTGTGATTTATATTTATCTTTTAAAATAAATTAATAATTCACAAATAATTATTTAATTAAGAAACATTATTTTTATATTTCCGAACGATTTCGGTCGGAAAATTAAAAAAAAATAAAAAAATAAATGGTCGGTTGTTCTGTGAGATTAGCCTCGTTTCCCATAGTTCAGCTTTGTTATGTGCTAGTTAACCTAATTATGACGTGTTGGGTCGGTTGGTTCAGGTTCGGGGTAGTCGTGGTGAGAACTGAGATACTAAGTCTCTTAAATTGGCTTAATAGTTGGAAAAGTCCACTGGGAGTTGACTTATTGGTAAACGACCTCGGAATGTAGATTTTATGGTTCAGATGTCTTCGTTAGGTGATTTGGGACTTAGGAGTGTGTTCGGAATGTAGTTTTGATATCCGGTGTAGAATTAAGCTTGAATTGGCAAAAGTTAGTTTTTGGCGATTTTCGGTCGGCAGTGGAAAATAGGTTATCAGGGTCGGAATGAAATTCCGGAAGTTGGACCAGTTTCGTAATGTCATTTTGGACGTGTGTGAAAATTTTCAGGTCATTCGGAGGTGTTTTGTTTGGTTTCGACATCGTTGGTGATTTTCGGAAGATTTAGGATTCTTAGGCTTGAATCATGAGTCGAATTTGTGTTTCGATGTTATTTTGAGTGTCCTGAGGGTTCGAATGAGTTTGGGTGATGATTTATTATGTGTTGGTATATTTGGTTGGGAACCTGAGGGGCTCGGGATTGATTTCAGATAGTTAACGGAGGTTTGGACTTGGAAAATTGCAGCAAAACTATTGTGGGTGCACCACTGCTGGTGTGGTCGCACCTGCGAAAGGAGGACCGCAGGAACGAGGTCCGCAGGTGTGAAGATCTTGCACAGGTGCGGAAGAGGGAGACCTGTCCTAGGAGCGCAGGTGCGGATTTCTGGTCGTACTTGCGAGCCCGCAGGTGCGAGAAGAGGTCCGCAGGTGCGGAAGTCGGGACTTAAGTCAGATGCACAGGTGCGCACCTGAGACCGGATGCGCAGCTCCGCAGGTGCGCTAATAGGGCCGCAGGTGCGGGAATCGCTGCGCAGATCATATATAAAGGGCTCTTAGCAAATTTTTGGCACTTTCATCACTTTTGCATGCAGGTTGAGACAATTTGGGAGCAAATTGAAGAGGGATTTCGAGGATCTTCTATGGAGGTAAGTTTCTTGGACTAAAAAATCGATTCTATGTTGATATTTGACGGATTAGACTTGGAATTTGTGGAATTTAATGGCATAAATTGGGGTTTAGGGCTTGTGAAATTGAGACTTATAATTAAGGAATTTAGGGGTCAATTGTGGTCGGATTTTGATGCATTTTATATGTATAGACTCTAGAAAGGATAAGGATTCTTGTGATGCGATTTTTATAAAATTTAGAGACGTGGGCCCAAGGACCGGGTTTGGCCAATTTCGGGAATTTTTGTTAAAATTGATAGTTTTCGAGTAGGCTTTGCTCCTTTAGCGTATATTGATGATGTTAATCTGGTTTGGTTTGATTCGGAGAAGTCTGGAGCTGATTCGAGAGGCAAGAGCATCGCGGATTAGTGTTTGGGTCGTTTGAGGTAAGTAATGACTGTAAATCTTGTCCTGAGGGTATGAAACCCCGGCCTTCGTATTTTCTCACTATTTTTGGAGTGGCGCACATGCCGGATGACGAGTGTGTGGCATGCACTGATTTTTGGATTTGGACTTGGTCTTTTCCGAGGCAACTATTGAGTTGCGTATTTACTTTAAATCATATGTTAAATCGTGTTTTAAAACTATTGCTATATTTGTGTTGTAATCCATGTTTGGGGCCTTGCGCCGACTTGTTTAGACCCCTTGGGGATTTTACTGCTATTTTCTCACTGTGTTGACTTATGATTTACACTCAGTGATATTATATTTAACTGTTTTCGAAACTCAGCCTTATTTACACTATTTCTGAGATATAAAATGATGTTTTGGGTCGAGAACCCCCTTTTACTGATAGCCCGAGTGGCTTACTGAGTGTTTCTGAGTGAGTGAGGCTGAGGGCCTGATTGTGAGGATATGAGATGCCACGAGGTGGCTTGATATTAGCGCTTGGGCTGAAGGAGCCCCTCCGGAGTCTGTACACACCCCAGTGCGCAGGTACCTACTTAGTGTGAGTGTCGAGTGGATAAGCAAAGACATCTCCGTACCGATCCCTCAGACTCTACTAAGCTTGTCCGTGAATTGTGAGACCTAAGAAACCTAGTGCTCTGATACCAACTTTTCACGACCCGAACTTCCCACCGTCTGGACCGTGATGGCGCCTAACATTGAACTCGCTAGGCAAGCCAACGTTACCGGTTATTCTATATTATTTCTTTATTTTTATTTTTTAGTAATTAGTCAGTGACATACTAGATCAGTGGAAATAAAAGTGCAGAAGATATATAATCTAACCACTTAATTAAATACTTTTACAAAATCCGTAATAACAACTTCAAGAACTTGGTGTTATAATTTCACGGACTGTCTATGAATACTACAAATAAAGGTCTAAGCAAACAAAACACTACTGTCTCGAAAATATGTAAGACATGAAAGAAATAGGTTTGAAGGTGACGCCAAGGCCTGTGGACGCCTGCAGGACTACCTCAGGATCTCCATTGGACTGAAGGTAGCAACCTCAATCTATGGACCATAGGGTCCTGCACCGATATCTGCACAAAAGTGCAGACTGTAGCATCAGTATAACCGACCCCATGTACTGAGTAACTGTCGAGCCTAACCTCAGCGAACTAGTGACGATGCAAGGACACAACAACCAAAATCAACATGTGCAGTTTAATGGTATACGGAGAAAATAATACAATGAGAAATAAGAAATTAAGCATAAAGGAAAGGGGAACATGCTGAGGGGAGGAAATATCAAATAATGGAGATAACGAGGTAAGGCACAATTTAGATATCAATTTAAGCAACAAAAATAGTAATACAAAAACAAGTGCACGGCATCACCCTTCATGCTTTTACTCTCGTTCTCACCATCAGAATCAATATATTCATCACGGCATCACCCTTCGTGTTTTTACCTCACAATATCATGGCACGACATTATCCTTCGTGCATTATCACTCATATCATGGCACAGCATCACCCTTCGTGCTTTTTTAAACTCAGAATATCGGCACGGCATCACCCTTCGTGTTTTTACCTCACAATATCATGGCACGACATTATCCTTCGTGCATTATCACTCATATCATGGCACAGCATCACCCTTCGTGCTTTTTTAAACTCAGAATATCGGCACGGCATCACCCTTCGTGTTTTTACCTCACAATATCATGGCACGACATTATCCTTCGTGCATTATCACTCATATCATGGCACAGCATCACCCTTCGTGCTTTTTTAAACTCAGAATATCGGCACGGCATCACCCTTCGTGTTTTTACCTCACAATATCATGGCACGACATTATCCTTCGTGCATTATCACTCATATCATGGCACAGCATCACCCTTCGTGCTTTTTTAAACTCAGAATATCGGCACGGCATCACCCTTCGTGTTTTTACCTCACAATATCATGGCACGACATTATCCTTCGTGCATTATCACTCATATCATGGCACAGCATCACCCTTCGTGCTTTTTTAAACTCAGAATATCGGCACGGCATCACCCTTCGTGTTTTTACCTCACAATATCATGGCACGACATTATCCTTCGTGCATTATCACTCATATCATGGCACAGCATCACCCTTCGTGCTTTTTTAAACTCAGAATATCGGCACGGCATCACCCTTCGTGCATTAACATCACTCAAAATCTCACGCACAGCATAACCCTTCGTGCTTTCACAGCCTTCCTCACCCAAACACATCAAATGACAACAATCCAACCAGGAAAATAACGGAGTAACCAGAAATAAAACCATAACGTCCCGGCAAGGGAGCCAACAATGGAATCAATACCATCCCGGCAAGGCAAAAACAACTATAACCAATCTCACTTAGTGCATAACTTCACATAAACTTCTTCAACTGAAACCAATACTCGACAAAATTCAATATCAAGGAATTTCCACCAACATGGATAGCTATAAATTGAAACTCAAGTATTACTTTACTTAACGAAAAACCACATAAATCACAATATTCGACTCACGGGCATACTTGACACCAACGTATAGGTGCTCGTCACCTCACATATATATTGAACATGATACTTACACATAGCAAATAGGACACAACATCTATTCCCTCAAGCTAAGGTTAAGCAAAACACTTACCTCGAATTCCACGACCAAACTCAAGCCTCGATTACTGCTTTCCCTTTTGAATTTGACTCCAATTCACTTGTATCTAGACATATTTAACTTAATAACATCAATAAATTCTAAACAATTCAATCCCAACACTTATTTATAAGTTTTATATCAATCTTCCCAAAAAGTCAAAAATCGACCCCGGGCCTGCTTGGTCAAAACACGAGGTTCGGACCAAAATCCGATCACCCATTCACCCATGAGCCCGAATATATAATTAGTTATGGAATCCGACCCCAAAACGAGGTCTAAATTCCAATTATTCAAAAAGCCCTAACTCTACCCAAATCCCCAATTTTCTACCCTTAAGAATATGATTTAGGCCTAGAAATCTAATGGGTGTTAAGGGAAATTGAAGAAAACGAGTTTAAGAGCACATACCTATGGTTTTGTGGTGAAATCCCTCTTAAAAAATCGCCCAAGTTTGAGTTTAAGTGAAAGAGTTATGAAAATTTTGAAGAATCCCGTTTTGTTTACTGTTTTTAAAAGACTAGGAAAAAATAGCCTATGCGTTCGCGACCAGGGCAATGCATTCGCATAGGCTCCCCTCCCCTGACCTTCGCCTTCGCGTCCAAATGGTCCCGTTCGCACATTGTTAAGCTACCCATCCCCCAACCCCCAACCCCTTACTATACTATGCGATCGCAGCTGGCCGGGTGCATTCGCGTAGAGCAACCTCCTAAGGCTCCGCGTTTGCACCTGGTTCTATGCGTTCGCATAGTGAAAATCTTCCCCCTCCCAATTTGTGATGTGCGTTAGCGTGGGTTACCACGCGTTCGTATAGAGCAAAAACTCAGACACCAGAAACAGCAAACGCCAGATTTTCTATGTTTAAATCACCCCGACGCCTATCTGAAACTCACCCGAGCCCCCGGGGCTCCAAACCAAACATGCACACAACCTCAAAAACACCCTACGGACTTACTCGTGCGATAAAATCTCCAAATTAACATTTTAAACAATGAATTTAGCATTAGACTCAAAGAAAAATCTTAAAACTTCCAAAGTATCAAATCTTACAACTATGGGTCTGAATCACGTCAAACGACCTCCGTTTCTTACCAAATTTTACAGACACATCTTAAATATCATATTGAACTTGTTCCGGGATCCGGAACCAAAATACGGGCCCATACCACAAATTTCAAATATAATCAAATTCCTAAAAACTCTTATATTTTCAGAAAAAACAATTTCTTTCAAAAATTCATTTCTCGGGCTTGGGACCTCAGAATTTGATTTCGGGCACACGCCCAAGTCCCATATTTTCCTACGGACCCTCCGGGATCGTCAAATCACGGGTCCGGGTCCGGGTCCGGGTTTCCCAAAATGTTGACCAAAGTCAACTTAAATCAAAATTTACAGGCAAAAACTAGCATTTTCTCAGTTTTTCATATAAAAGCTTCCCGTCTATACGCCCTGGATGCGCATGAAAAATGAAGTGAGATAAAAGGAGGTTTCAAGGCCTCGGAACACCATTTTGAATTATAAAATAAGGGATGACCTTTTGGGTCATCACACCTCTATGCATGATTCTTCTAGTGGCCATTCTGGTGCCAGGGGTTTTTTGCAGTCCCCGTCTCCAGCTCCAGAGAGTTGTTTTGAGTGCGGAGAGTTTGGGCACATGTGGAGACAGTGTCCTCGTCATTTTGGTGGTTCTTCTCAACAGAGGGGCCAGGTATCGACTTCGGCTCTAGTTACTTAACCACCCACCCAGGAAGCTAGGGGTGAGGGTCAGACGGCCAGGGGCCTCCCTATAGGTGGAGGTCGTGCAGGTGGAGGCCAGGATCATATCTGTGCACTTCCATCCAGACCATATGTTATAGCCTCCGATGCAGTGATCACATGTATTGTCTCAGTCTGTCGCCGAGATGCTTTGGCTTTATTCGACCCTGATTCTACGTATTCCTATGTTTCTTCATATTTTTCCCATTATCTGGATGTTCCCATGAGTCTCTAGTTGCATCAGTTCATGTGTCAACTCCGGTGGGCGATACTATTATTGTGGACCGTGTGCATCGGTCGTGTGTGATATCCATTGGGGGTGTGGAGACCCGAGTGGGCCTATTGTTACTCAACATAGTTGATTTTGATGTGATATTGGGCATGGATTGGCTATCTCCGTGTGATGTTGTTATTGATTGTCACGCTAAGACCGTGACCTTAGCTATGCCTGGATTTCCGATGGTTGAGTGGAGAGGTTCTTCGGAGTATGTGCCTAGCAGGGTGATTTCATACCTGAAGGCTCAGCGTATGGTTGAAAAGGGGTGTTTATCGTATTTGTCTTTTGTAAGGGATATCAGTGGTGAGATTCCCCCTATTGATTCGGTTCCTGTGGTCCGTGATTTTTCGGACGTGTTTCCTGCAGACCTGCCAGGCATGCCACCTGATAGGGACATTGATTTTGGTATTGACCTGGTGCCAGGCATTCAGCCTATTTCTATTCCACCTTATCGTATGTCACCAGCGGAGTTGAAGGAATTAAAGGAGCAGCTTCAGGAACTCCTAGATAAGGGGTTCATTCGGCCTAGTGTGTCACCTTGGGGTGCTCCGGTGTTGTTTGTGAAGATGAAGGATGGTTCTATGCGTATGTGTATTGATTATCGGCAGCTGAACAAGGTTATGGTGAAGAACAGGTATCCCTTGTCTCTTATAGATGACTTATTTGATCAGTTGCAGGGTGCCAGGGCATTTTTCAAGATTGACTTGCATTCTGGCTATCATTAGTTGAAGATTTGGGGGGCCGACATCCCGAAGACTGCCTTCAGGACTAGATATGGTCATTATGAGTTTCTGGTTATGCCATTCAGGCTAACCAATGCCCCATCGCCCTTTATGCACTTGATGCACAGTGTGTTCCGTCCTTATCTTAACTCCTTCATAATCGTGTTTATTGACGACATTTTGGTGTATTCCCGATCTCAAGAAGATCATGAGTAGAATTTGAGAGTTGTGCTTCAAACTCTGAGGGAGAAGAGATTGTTTGCAAAATTTTTGAAGTGTGAGTTCTGGCTCGATTCACTATCTTTCTTGTGGTACGTGGTGTCCAGTCAGGGTATTCAGGTTGATCCGAAGAAGATAGAGGCGGTGCAGAGCTGGACTAGACCATCATCAGCTACCGAGATTCGTAGTTTCCTTGGTTTGGCGGGGTATTATTGTCGTTTTGTAGAGGGATTTTAATCTATTGCAGCACCTATGACCAGACTAACCCAGAATGGTGCTCAGTTCAGGTGGACTGATGAGTGTGAGGAGATATTTCAGAAGCTCAAGTCAGCTTTAACTACAGCTCTGGTATTAGTTTGCCTACGGGTTCAGGTTCTTATACAGTTTACTATGATGCCTCGAGAGTTGGACTTAGAGCGGTTTGATGCAGGACGGTAGGATGATTGCCTACGTGTCCAGACAGTTGAAGGTGCACGAGAAGAATTATCAAGTGCACGATCTTGAGCTAGCAGCTATTGTCAACGCCTTGAAGATTTGGCGTCATTATTTGTATGGAGTATATTGTGAGATTTTCACTGATCACCGTAGTTTGCAGCATCTGCTTAAGCAGAAGGACCTGAATTTGCGTCAGAGGAGATGGTTAGAGCTCCTAAAGGATTATGACCTCACAATTCTATATCATCCGGGGAAGTCCAATGTAGTGGCCGATGCCCTGAGTCACAGAGCAGAGAGTTTGAGGAGTCTAGCCTACCTTCCAGCAGCAGAGCGACCTTTAGCACTTGATGTTCAGGATTTAGCGGGTCAATTGGTGAGATTGGATCTATCAGAGCCCCCGGGTGTATTGGCTAGCGTAGCCTCCAGGTCTTCTCTTTATGATCAGATTAGAGCATGCCAATATGATGATCCACACTTGCTCGTTCTTCAGGACAGGGTCCCTCGCGGTGATGCCAGGGATGTGGTTATTGGTGATGATGGGGTCATGCGGATGCAGAGCCGAATTTGCGTGCCCAATGTGGATGGGCTTCGAGACTTGATTCTAGCTGAGTCCCATAGTTCGCGGTATTCCATCCATCCGGGTGCCACAAAGATGTATCAGGATCTGAGACATCATTATTGGTGGAGGCGGATGAAGAGGGATATTGTTGAGTTTGCATCTCGGTGTCTCAAATGTCAGCGGGTCAAGTATGAGCACCAGATACCGGATGCATTGCTTAAGAGGTTAGATATTCCGGAGTGGAAGTGGGTGCAGATCACCATGGACTTTGTAGTTAGGCTCCCACAGAATTCAAGGAAGTTTGATGCTCTATAGGTTATTATGGATCGGCTGACCAAGTCCGCACACTTCATTCCTGTTGGTACCACTTATTCTTTGGAGCGGTTAGCTAAGATTTATATTAGGGAGATTGTCCGATTACATGGGGTTCCAGTTTCTATCATTTCCGACAGAGGTACTCAGTTCATATCTCAGTTTTGGAGAGCCATGCAGAGAGGTTTGGGTACTCAGGTTGAGTTGAGCACAACGTTTCATCCTCAGACCGACGGGCAGTCGGAGCGCACTATTCGGATTCTGGAGGATATGTTACGTGCGTGTGTCATTGATTTCGGGGGTTCATGGGACAAGTTTCTGCAGCTCGCGGAGTTTACATATAATAATAGTTATCAGTCGAGTATCCAGATGGCCCTGTATGAGGATTTATATGGTAGGAGGTGTAGATCTCCGGTTGGTTGGTATGAGCCGGGAGAGGCTAGACTGTTGGGCACAGACTTGGTTCAGGATGCGTCTTGTAAGGTGAAGTTGATTCAGGAGCGTCTTCGCACGGCGCAGTCTAGGCAGAAGAGTTATGCGGACCGGAAGGTCCGGGATGCGTCTTTCATGGTTGGGGAGAAGGTTCTGCTAAAGGTGCCACCCATGAAGGGTGTTATGAGGTTCGGGAATAGGGGAAAGCTGAGTCCCCGGTTCATTGGGCCATTTGAGGTGTTGTAGAGAATTGTAAAGGTGGCTTACATACTTGCCTTGCCACCCAGATTATCGAGTATTCGTCCGATGTTCCATGTTTCGATGCTCCGGAAGTATGTTGATGACCCGTCTCATGTTTTGAACTTCAGCACAGTTCAGCTCGAGGGTGATATGTCATATGAGGTAGAACCAGTGGCTATTTGGGGTCGTCAAGTCAGAAAGCTGAGGTCCAAGCTTCAGTGAAGGTTCAGTGGAGAGGTTATCCGGTGGAGGATTCCACCTAGGAGACCGAGCGGGAGATGCGGAGTAGACATCCTCACTTATTTGAGACTCCAGGTATGTTTCTAGACTCGTTCGAGGATGAATGTTTGTTTAAAAGGAGCAGGATGTAACGACCTGGACGGTCGTTCTGTGAGATTAGCCTTGTTTCCCCTATTTCAGCTTTGTTATGTGCTAGTTAACCTAATTATGATGTGTTGGGTCGGTTGGTTTGGGTTCGGGGTGGTCGTGGTGAGAGCTGAGATACTTAGTCTCTTAAATTGGCTTAATAGTTGGAAAAGTCCACTGGAGTTGTCTTATTGGTAAATGTCCTCGAAATATAGATTTTATGGTTCGGATGGCTTTGTTAGGTTATTTGGGACTTAGGAGTGTGTTCGGAATGTGGTTTTGATGTCAGATGTAGAATTAGCTTGAATTGGCGAAAGATAGTTTTTGGCGATTTCCGGTAGGCAGTGGAAAATAGGTTATCGGGGTCAGAATAGAATTTCGAAAGTTGGAGCAGGTTCGTAATGTCATTTTGGATGTGTGTGCAAATTTTCAGGTCATTCGGAGGTCTTTTGGTTGGTTTCGGCATCGTTGGTGATTTTCAGAAGATTTAGGATTCTTAGGCTTGAATCATGAGTCGAATTTGTGTTTCGATGTTATTTTGAGTGTCTCGAGGGTTCGAATGAGTTTGGGTGATGATTTATGACGTGGTGGTATATTTGTTTGGGGTCCCGAGGGGCTCGAGATTGATTTCGGATGGTTAACGGAGGTTTGGACATGGAAAATTGCAGCAAAACTGTTGTTGGTGCACCAATGCTGGTGTGGTCGCACCTGTGGAAGGAGGACCACATGCGTGATGTCCGCAAGTGCGAGGTCCGCAGGTGCGAAGACCTTGCGCAGGTGCGGAAGAGGGAGACCTGTCCTAGGAGCACAGGTGCGGATGCCTGGTCGCACCTGCGAGCCCGCAGGTGCGAGAAGAGGTCTGCAGGTGCGGAAGTCGGGATTTAAGTCAGATGCGCAGGTGCGCACCTGGGACCGCAGGTGCGCTAATGGGGCCGCAAGTGTGGGAATCGCTGGGCAGATCATATATAAAGGGCTCTTAGCGAATTTTTGGCACTTTCATCACTTTTGCATGCGGGTTGAGACATTATGGGAGCAAATTGAAGAGGGATTTCGAGGGTCTTCTATGGAGGTAAGTTTCTTGTACTAAAAAATCTATTCTATGTTGATATTTGACGGATTAGACTTGGAATTTGTAGAATTTAATGGCATAAATTGGGGTTTAGGGCTTGGGAAATTGAGACTTATAATTAAGGAATTTAGGGGTCAATTGTGGTCGGATTTTGATGCATTTTATATGTATAGACTCAGGAAAGGATAAGGATACTTGTGATGCTATTTTTATAAAATTCCAAGACATGGGCCGGGTTTGACCAATTTCGGGAATTTTGGTTAAAATTGATAGTTTTCGAGTAGGCTTTGCTCCTTTAGCATATATTGATGATGTTAATCTGGTTTGGCTAGATTCGGAGTAGTCGGGAGCCAATTCGAGAGGCAAGAGCATCGCGAATTAGTGTTTGGTCCGGTTTGAGATAAGCAATGACTGTAAATCTTGTCCTGAGGGTATGAAAGCCCGGATTTCGTATTTTCTCACTATTTTTGGAGTGGCGCACATGTCAGATGACGAGTGTGTGGCGTGCACTGATTTTTGGATTTGGGCTTGGTCCTTTTCACGGCAACTATTGAATTGTGTATTTACTTTAAATCATATGTTAAATCGTGTTTTAAAACTATTGCTATATGTGGGTTGTAAGCCATGTTTGGGGCCTTGCGCCGACTTGTTTAGACCCCTTGGGGCCTTTTACTGCTATTTCTTCACTGTGTTGACTTATGATTTACACTTGGTCATATTATGTTTAACTGTTTTCGAAACTCAGCCTTATTTACACTATTTCTAAGATATAAAATGATGTTTTGGGTCGAGTACCCCGTTTTACTGATAGCCCGAGTGGCTTACTGAGACTTTCTGACTGAGTGAGGCCGAGGGCCTGATTGTGAAGATATGAGATGCCACAAGGTGGCTTGATATTAGAGCTTGGGATGAAGGAGCCCCTCTGGAGTCTGTGCACACCCCCAGTGAGCGCAGGTACCTACTGAGTGCGAGTGCCGAGTGACGAGTGATTGGGAGGCATGAGTGACAGTGAGGTTGCCAGAGGGGATGATACTGAGTGATTGTGAGGTATGCTGAGCGACTGATTCTGAGTGATGATTTGCCCGAGGGGCGATTTATGATACATGTTTTGGCCCGAGGGGCTATTTATGATTTATTTCATTTTATACTAAACTCTTCGGGTCTTTTTCTGAAATTGTTGGAAAACACACTTTTCAAAGGATTTTACTGAAGTTGTTTTTTTAAAGCATGTTGATTTAATATATACATTGTTGGAAAGAAAGGTTGTGCTTATTGTGAATTGATGATTTGATCTTATGTGTTTCTTACTGCTTAGACTTGATTTATTTTCATTACTACTGATTTGGCGTACTCACATTACTCCATGCACCCCTGTGTGCAGATACAAGTGCTGGTACCGAGCGCTAGTTTCCTTCCTTCGTATGGAGCCGGAGTTGGGAATTCGAGGTAGATGTTCAGTGTCCACAGCATCTCTTTTCTCATTTGTTGTTTTGTATTTAATTCCTCGTTCCGAGTCTTGATGTATTATGACAGTAGGGTTATTTTGTACTACTCATAGATGCTCATGACGGTTGACTCCAGGTTTTGGGGTAGTGTATAAACTGTTTTATTCATTTTTGTTGTTGGGAACTGCTTAAACGAAAGAATTTTGTGATATATCGGAACCGTTTTGGAAATTATGAAAATATTATGCCAGTATGTGATTGTTGGCTAGCCTAGTTCCATGTTAGGCGCCATCACGACCGGCTTAGGATTTGGGGCCGTGACAAAAAATAAATATTTAATAATTTTCGACCAATTTCAGTCGGAAACTAAAGTTTGACAGTCAGTCAACGCGTTGAAGTTTCCGACCGATTTCGATCAAAAATTTCCGACCAATTACGGCTGGTGCTCGTTTGCGACGATTGGAAATTTCTGACCAATTGCGGCCGGTGCTCGTTTGCGACCAGCATTGTCGAAAATTGCTAATTTCCGACCGATATTTCTAGTAGTGAGATGCATCTATTCTAATTTTATTTGTTCTGTGACCAGTTGGAAGATACATTCATTCACCCAGGCACTAGGGGGGACAAAAAGTATATTTGTAGTGAACTTGTTGTGTATGATCTGTGCAGTCCAACTTGATTGAAAGTGTAAGAACGTGTCCAGTTTCATTTGCATACAAATTTAATTGCATTATGCTTTGCAATTAGGCAATTACTTATTGAAGGCAACTACAGCTAAATAATTCAAAAGGGCACCTCACAATCGGAGAAGGGTCAAAAATGTCCTTAAAGTATTAAAAAAGTCTAAAAATACCCTCCATCTATCTATTGGGCTAAAAATACTCTTCTATCCACCTTTTTGGTTCATTTATGCCTTTTGACCGTTAGGTCAATGTTGAATTTAAAATATCACTATTTAAGTTTCACGTGACAACTTCTTATTGGTCGAAATTAAAACATTTGTCCTATTATAAAGACCTACCCATATCTACCCATTTTTTGGACTAACCCGTCCTAAACAATAACCTGACCCGAATAAAAATTTCAAATAGAAAAAAGACGCCATACTTCCATCTAACCATGAATTTACATGTGTTCATTTTCATGATTAATCTCATGAGTAGCATTATCATCGAATAAATTTTCATGAACAAATTAAACAAAGAAAAACCTAGCATGAATGAGCCGAAGATTTTCTTGATAATAATGTGGAACGGAAAACTAGGGGTAGTCAAACGGTTTATGATATCTTCCAAACAATCACTTTGAGATCTTTCTGTTATGTGAAAATGATTACATTAAACTCATCTTGAATATAATGCAATTTGTGTCTATCATTTAAATTGAACTGGATGCCATAACAAGAAAAGAAAACCACGTAGTAAATTTGTATCTATATGTTCCCTGCAACTTCCATGGAGCTTTTGTTCCATGGAGTTTGATTGAAGTGGGGCCTCTTTTTTTTAGTTGTACTTTTTGATCGGGTTGGGTTAGTGTTTGAAGGTAGAAATTGCACGGGGCGTACTATTTGATCGCCCCCATTTAACCTATACCCATATTTTTAAAATTATTTAACCTATACCCTAATTTTTACAACCCCAGGCGCCGTCTTCGTGATATCTGTGCAAAACTCCAGCTTATTTAGTGCTGAAGTTCTTACAAATTAACTAAATAACTTCAGCATCTTCTGCTGATATTTTTGAAAAAGCTTTATGACAAAACTAATTAATTCAGGACAAAACTTCAGCATATTGGGTACTGAAGTCTTTACAACTAAACTAAATAACATCAGCATCTTCTGCTGAAGATTTTCAAAAAGCTTTTTATGAGAAACTATTAAATCCAGGACAAAACTTCAGCATATTAGGTGCTGAAGTTTTTACAACTAAACTATATAACTTCAGCATCTTCTGCCGAAATTTTTCAAAAAGCTAATGACGACAAAACTAATGAATCCAGGAAAAAACTTCAGCATATAGAGTGCTGAAGTTTTTACAAATCAACTAATTAACTTCAGCAGAAAATGCTGAAGTTTTTGAAAAAGTTTTATGACAAAACTAATTAATCCAGGACAAAACTTCAGTTTATTTAGTGCTGAAGTTTTTACAAATGAACTATATAACTTCAGCACTTCTGCTGAAGTTTTTGAAAAAGCCTAGAATGCTGAAGTTTGTGTGAAAGCCTTTGCTAGTTCAGGCCCGTATGCCTGAAGTTTATGCGAAAAGTGGGTACGCTTACAATTTTTTTTGCAAAGTGAATATAAGTTAAAACGTGACCCAAAAAGCGGGTATAGATGCAAAAGCCCCTGTTTGAAGCGGGTTAGTATGAAAAACTGTTAGATATGGATGGGTCTTTCTAATGGGTAAGATGTTTTAATTTTGGCCAATAAGAAATTGCAACATAGAATTTAAATAATTATTATTTTTAATTTGGCATTGACCTAACGGTCAAAGGGCATAAGTGAACCAAAAAGATAGATAGAGAGGTATTTTTAACCCAATAAATGAATGAAAAATATTTTTAAATATTTTTCAATAGTTTAAAGACATTTTTAACCATTTTCCGCCTCACAATCAGTACATAGCATATATATCATAAACAAAGCAGTACATAGCATCGATAGATAAAGGTTGATAGGCGTTAGTCAAGCATTTTCGAGCTTTCAGTTTTCTCCTTAATTTTAGTGTGTAGCTCAAATCAAATAAGATAAGCAATTTGCACTGATTTTTCTACCAACATTACATTAGATGCTATAAGCAGTGGAATTATGGCTATGTTTTCCAAACTCTCATTTTGAAGAAAAATATGGGATATATGAAAAGAGCATCAATTGACTCCCGGGATGCCTTCTACATTTATCAATACCACCAGAAAAAACAACATGCTACGTAATACTTACATGTGAAGAATGAGGTCACCAACTGTCAGTAATTTCTCTCTAAACTCATCCTTCATTTGATGTTCGAGAAAGTATTGGAGCACAAGCACTAAGTGTGCACCAAGGCGCATCATTTGCGGGTCACCATGAGGTCTAAGCAAAAGAAAATGTGCATTCAGCATAAATTACATCCAACATAAAGCTTAATCTCCAAGAATAACTACTTATGCATATTGTGGACTAGTCTATTACTAAAAACACAGGGTGTGTTTGGTACGACGAAACATTGTAACGACCTGTTCGGTCGTTCCGAGTGTTTAACCCTGTTTCTTTCCATTTCTGCTCTATTCTTGTTTGGTTGAGCTCTTTTATGTTGCGTTGGGTTGATCGATTCGGGTTCGGGTTGGTTGTGGTGAGAGATGAAGCACTTAGCCTCTTTGATTGGTGATTTAGTTGGAAAAGTCAACCGGAAGTTGACTTGTAGGTAAATAATCTCGGAATAGGGGTTTCGTGGCTCGGATAGTTTTATTAGGTGATTTGGGACTTAGGAATGTGTTCAGAATATCATTCGGAGGTCCGGAGTAGATTTAGGCTTGAATTGGCGAAATTGAATTTTTGGCAATTTCCGGTCGGCAGTGAAAAATTAGCTATCGAGTTCGGAATAGAATTTTGGAAGTTGAAACAGGTCCGTAGTGTCATTTGGGATATGTGTGCAAATTTCTAGGTCATTCAGACGTGGTTTGGGTAGTTTCGGCATCGTTGGTGATTTTCGGAAGTTTAGAAATCCTTAGGCTTGAATTTGGATTTGATTTGGTGTTTTGATGTTATTTTGAGCGTTCTGGGTTTGACTAGGTCGGTATATATATATATGACTTGTTGGTACTTTTGGTTCAGGCCTCAAGCGGCTCGGGATTGATTTCGGATGATTTCGGAAGTTGGAAGTTGGGAAAAATTGCAGCAATGGCTGTTGGTGCAGCCCTTCTCGTGTGGCCGCACCTGCAGACGGGGAGCCGCAGGTGTGGAACACCTTGCGCAGATGTGAAGTTATGGAACCTGCCTTGGGAGCGCAGGTGCGGAAGTTGGGTCGCACCTGCGGGTCCGCAGGTACGTGCTGAGGACCGCAGATGCGGGATTTTGGGTTTAAGTGAGGTTCCGCACCTGCGAGGGATATTCTGCAGGTGCGGCACCGCACGGTGCGGGGTTTTTGGTCGCAGGTGCGACATCGCTGGGCAGAACCTATATAAGGTTCCCTTCGCGAATTTCTCTCATTTTCTTCACCATTTTTGACGCATTTTTGAGCTTTGAGCTGTAATTTCAAAGGGGAATCAAGTGTATTCAGTGAGGTAAGCTACATGGACTTTGTATCTTGTGTTTATTGCAAGTATCCCATTGTTTAATCATGTTTTAGTGGTGAAATTGGAAGATTAAGGGCTTGAAATTTAAGAGTTTAAATTGGGGAATTTAGGGGCCATTTGGGGTCCGATTTTCATGTATTTGTTATACATGAAATCGTGGGAGCATAAGGATTCTAGTTTTGTGATTTTTATCGGAACCCGAGACATGGGCCCGGGGGGTTCGGGTTTGGACGACTTCGGGATCTTTAATGTAAATTGGATATTTTCGAGTGGGCTTTGTCCCTTTAGCATATTTTGATGTTATGAATCTGTTTTGAATATATTCGAAGAGCGTGGAGGCCGAGTCGAGAGGCAAAGGCATCGCGGAGTAGTTTTCTTCTGATTTGAGGTAAGTAACGAATGTAAATCTTAACCTGAGGGTATGAAACCCCGGTATTCCATATGGTTTTGATAAATGAGATGACGCACATGCTAGGTGACGAGAGTGTGGGCGTGAACCGGTAGGGATTGTGACTTTGTCCGTCCCATAGCGACTATTAAGCCGCGTATTTGATTTGAAATCACGTGATACTCCGTATTCTAGAGATTTACACTATATTTGGGTTGTATGCCATGTTTGGGGCCTAGTGCCAACCTGTTTGGACCCTCAGGGGTGTTTTACTACCATTTCTCACATTGTTTTTGATAGAAAATATGATCTCAGTCATGATTTATACTTGTTCATTTTCATTTCTGTTCACCCTGTTTTCAAACAAATGAAAGATATTTTTCGGCTGAGTCTCCGTGATTGTGGCGAGATGGCCGAGTGGCTTGTGAGGGTGGTGACTGAGCGAGGCCGAGAGCCGGATTTGTGAGGATAGTGATCGATCGGGCTGCACGCCGCAGCATTATATATATATATATATATATAT
>ML362424.1:1608-47974 GCA_005239505.1 Nicotiana paniculata
TTTTTCAAATTAACAAATACAACTAAAATAAAGAAAATAAAAATCACATACAAAAAAATCAAACTTAAAACCTAGCAATATGTACACCTACAACTACACTTGATAATACCGTTAACTCCCCGGCAACGGCGCCAAAATTTGATCACGCTCAACTATGTCTAATAAAAGACTAAGCGGGCGTTGCAAATATAATCTGGGGTATTATGCCCAGAGTCGATCCCACAGGGAGTTAACGTATCAAGCAAGCTGTCAGAATACTAAACTGTCACTTGGTGTTGTTTAAACTACTACAACTGAATGAAAATATTAAAACTAAAGATTAACTACAATAAGGTGTAAACAATCGCATTAAAGGTCTAAGGTTATGGTTTCCCCCGTCGGTGAACTTACTTCTCGGATACTTCATACAACTTGATTAGTTGTCTCTATCAATCATGAACACTCTATCTACCATAAATCTCTCTGAAGTAATTATGATAATTTACTAGACGCACTCTCTCAAGTTACGCTAGCTAGATTGCATTACAGTTCACTTTAGATTGCACCCGAGGTATCGTTATCTCTAATCCAACCTCTAAACCCTCGGTTATGACTTTCGTCTATACTCTGGGAGTGGTGTTGTTCAAACAACTACCTAAATATGCACTCTCTCTCAAGTAGATACATAATAAATAGGAACAGCTAATTGAGGGCCCTTCAATAAACTACAACAAGAACGTAGTTGAACAAGTAGAGATTAATCAACCAATCAAATCTATATTAATATCACAATAAGTTCATCCCCAACGGGTTCCACCAAAACCCTAGATTAAAGAAATTAGCTACTCATGCTCATAAGAATCAAACGCAAAATAAGCACAATTAAACTACAAAGCAAGGAATAAAATCTGTAAAAATCAATGATTTTCTTCACTGAGTAGTATTCCACAGGCGTCTCTTGTCTCTAATGGTCTCTCCTTCAAAGTTGTGTTTTTGGGTCTATTTATATGTTTGATACAAACCCTAAACGTGTAGAAGACTTCTATTCAAACCGGGAAATACTTAAAATCTTCAAAACTCGAATTGGACCAGACTAGGGACCTGGCTTTATGGCCCAAACGCCTGGATAAAGCCAGGCCAGGCCTGGCTTTATGGCCCTAAAGCCCCCCAAACGCTTGGTCCTACCAGGCTTTATGGCCCAAACGCCCGGATAAAGCCTGATATGACCAGGCTTTACAGCTCAAACACCCGGCTATAGCCCGGTTCACTCCTTTTCGCCTCTTGAGCGTGTTTTCGACGTTTATGCATCCATTTAGCTCGGCTTCCATTTCTAATTCATCTACACATGAAATAGACTCCATTATGCACATAAAAAGTGTATTTTTATCATTAACTCACATAAAATGCATGGCACAAAACGTGTTAAACCATGAATTCTAGCCACACATCAATTCCAATAGTACAAATTTATTACATTAAGGCCCCCAACAGCTCGTGGACAACATACTATGTCCCAAGAAACTAGTGCTTTCTTGGTGATAGTAGATGTGTCAGACCATAAGAAGGGTCTACACATGACTTCTATCATTTTCAATACCTTTTTAGGCAGTAGAAAGGTGTGCGCCCAATAAGATTGTACCCCAAACAAGACTGATTTGATCAGTTGAAACCTACCAACATAAGAAAGCAATTTGGATGTATTGATTCTTTGTGTAATCTTTTCTATTAGTGGCCAACATTGAATAATTGACAACTTCTTGGATGCTGAAGGTACTCCTAAGTATCTGAATGGTAGAGTACCTTCAGTGTATCTCAGTTCTTGTAGAATATCCTACTTTAGACTGTTTGAGATGCCAACTAAGTAGATAGAACTCTTTTCTGCATTTGCTTGGTGGCCATATGAGCTTGAGAACTTGAGAAATGTTTGTTGCAACAATCTCATAGATGTAATATCTGTTTAACCAAAGAATTAGACCATTTGACTAAAGCTTATTTTTAAGATGAATACGGGTTACTGATAATCAAGATAATGGAAAAATGAATAATAGACAATATTACAGAAATAAAAGATCGAAGTTGATTGTATTCAAAAATCAGATGCCTTTACAAGATGTATTCCCCTCCCTTATATAGGAGATTCTTATAACGTACGACTCCTGCTATGGTTACTCATTAATGACTAATTATGACATTAATGAGGCGTTACAAAGGATAACGGTAATAGGGGTTCAGTTACATAACGTTCGAGTAGTCAATTGTGGGTTTTTGTTTCTGCCCGTAGCTTTATCTAGATTCATTCTGACCATGCCTCTCTCTCGTTTTGATCAAGTTGAATTACCCGTGGCTGATAAGTTTGTGGGTTACTGAATCGTGCCTCTTTGTACCGTACCTCTTCAAAGAGTTATATTCAGCTGTCGTGTTTTCCTGTGTCCATGTGACTGGCTAAGTTGTCAAAAGCTGGCTTACGTGTGAAACTCTTGTTTTACCAATACAGATAGTCTCCCCACTTACCATATATTTAGCGATTAATATTTGGTAAGTGGATATTCATTTATGGCAGGAAAATTTTGCCGCCGCTTTTCCTTGAATCATTGTATCCTTCTCTGCACCATAGGTGTCGTTTGTCACTTCCATTTAATGCTTATACCACGTGTCCTTTTCGGATTGGTTCTGCATTTACTCAGCACCTTTTAGGGCTTTTGCGGTTGTTCCAGTCCTGAAGTGACATCTTCAATTATGACTTTTCATCATTATTTTCCTTTTTCATCATGTTAGACGGTTGTCTTCAAGTATAAATACATGTTTTCTTTTCTTTGCTTCCACGAAATACTTTTCTAATTCTGTTTTCTGTAAAAAAAATTCTTCTTTTCCTTTATAAACATGTATTCTTCAGACCAACTTCAAAGAGTAATAGACATTGAAATCTTAACACCATCTTCTGCTCCGACTAGGAGTCGGAAGGGTGGTAGACTTAGAAGTCTAGGATCCACTCCTTCGAGGGGCTCTTCTTCTTCTCAGATAGTACCTCCCCTTCCACTAGATATCCAGTTTCCCCGAGATTTAGGGTTTCCCGATCTTTGTCTAGGGGTAGAGGCGAACGCCTTCGTGAACCTGGAGTCGATGAAATTGTCCCTGCTAAGTTTGTTTTTGCTAGCGATAGTCAAGTTCTTGTAGATCAATCTTCTTCTCTTGATAGTGTAGAAAGATATCCAACCCTTATAACTGAGGGTCAGATTTCCCTTGTTCGAAGGGAGTGCTTCTAGAAATCTGACTTTCCTGTCTATATTCCGAATAGTAATCAAGGAATAACGTCTTACAAGATGGGTTATTCTTTTGTTTATACCTATCCTTTCACTTTAGGGTTTAGACCTCCCATTGACCCAGGTATAATTGAGTTTTGTTGTTTTTTCAATATATGCTTAGGACAAGTTGGCCCGCTTATGTGGCGAGTTATCGCATGCCTTAGGAGTTTGGCTTCTTTAGCCTCGGATCCTTTTACCTTCAACCATCTTATTCACCTCTACTCTCCTACCTTATTTTGTGAATGGGTTTTTACTCTGACTGCTAGAAGCAAAAGAGTGTTAGTAACCCCTGGAGACGATAAAGATAGGGGTTGGTACCTTCGTTATGTCGATGTACCCACTGCTGGTTTAGTGGGTGAAGAAAATCTTCCCTTCCCTGAAAAATGGAATCGCGCACGTGAGTATGCTTTAGCTCACATTTACTTTTTTTTTTGTTTTGACTTGAGATGTTTTATTTAATACCGTGTCTGTTTATTTTTCTCCTTTCAGCAATCATGAATACTGTCGAGAATGTCTCCGGTATTCGTGATTGGGTAGCAAAACGGTTATTTGTTGCTCCTTCTGAAGAAAGATCTTGGAAGTACCTTGCTGGGAGGTACGGTTGGCAAGTAAAGACCCACGGTAAGTGAAGCTTTTTCTCTTGCTTCTTTCCTAACTCGAGTCTTTTTTCTTTTGTCGTTTAACTTTTTCCCTTTTTAATAGGATTCTCTGCTCGTGGGGTGTCTACTTCCTCTATCCCGAAGATGTCCTTGGCTCAAGCCCAGGAAATTATTGTTGGTTCATCTTCCTCGAAGAGGAAGATTAGTGAATCTCGTTCCATAGAGGAAGAGGAAGATGGTGCTTTAGTGCACAGGCCACGGAGAAGGTGAATGATTTTAGATGATGAGCCTACTGCCTCAACCTTGCCTCCCGTGTATGTGATTGAGCCCCCTTGTATTTGTTGATGTTCCACAGTCCCCTATTCACGGTGGTATTGATCTCGCTCCTGATGACATCCCTGTGGCTGCTGTCTTTCCTGCTTCTTTGAGAGAATAAGTTGTGTCTATTCCTTTGGCTATCTCAACTTTTGCTGCTACTTTCCCTATTAGTTCTTCAACTCTTCAACTTTCCGTGCCTACTCCTTTGCCCGTGGCTTCTCCAGCTCCTCAACCATCCGTGCCTGTTGCTGTTTCATCTCTGCATGCGTCCATGCCTTCCGTTAGGGAAGTAGGGTCTTCCATCAGAGAGATGCGGCAGGTGGTAATAGAGGTTCCGGCTGAGGGAATCCTTTTCAAGAAGACGGGTGAGCCTGAACTGTGGCTCAAGCCTTTAATAGGTCCCGCTGAGAAAGCAAAGCTAGCTAGCCACGGTGCTCTTACATGGGCTAATGAGGTCGTGCATACTTATTTGAAGGTATGGTGTAAGTTATACTCTTTCACTCTCGTATATGAAATTTACCATTTCTAACTGATTTATTTCCTGTAGATTAACCTCATAGGCATGGAGCTTATGAAGAGGATTTCAAACACAGACCAAGAGACAAGAAAGTTGCAGGAAGAAGTTGATAATAGGAAAGCACAGTATGATAGCCTAAGGATTGACATGGACATTTTAGAAGAGGAGAGGAGTACCTTGAAGTGGCAGATGAGACTTATGGAAGCAGAACTAGCAGTGGAGCGGGCTTCGTGCAGTCAAGCTGACAAAGACAAGAGTGTTCTGGAGTCTTCATTCGCGAAGCAGCTATCCCGTGCCTCAGAGGATATTAGAGACTTAAAGAACTTGCTGGGGCAGAAGGAAGAATACTCAGGAGAGCTCGTGCAATCACTCACTCGTACTCAAGAAGATCTTCGAAGGGCTTTAGACAAAGATCAAGCTTTAGAGGAGTCGATTGTTCCATTAAGGGACGCTCATGAAGCTGCGGAGGCGGAGAAGGATGGGCTGCGAGCTGAGCTTCAAGTGTGGGCACAAGATTATGAAGATTTGGAAGAGGTGGCTGCTGTCGATGTGAGCTGGGCGTATATGAATTCTTGCCTTGACACATTGATGGAAATGAGTCAAGTGGGTTTTGACCTTAGTGCTGAAATAGCCAAAACTAAGGAATACTTGGAGAAGGCTCAACAGGTCATAACCTTTCTTCACCTGATGGTGAGATTCCATCCATTCATGCCTCTTCATCCTCAGTTGGTTTACCCCTCTCTTTGAAAAGATCTAGTTGGTTTACCCCTTTTTTTTCTTTTTCTTTGTATCAATTGGTAGTTACCCCCAGTCCCATCGGAGGTAAATTTGGATTTCCTTTAAGTCCCCAAATGACAACTTAGGGGCACCACAATGTAAATATAAAAATCTTATATGGATAAGTATAAGTTAATACTTAGTTTTAGCCATTTTTGATATATAAATATTAGTTCGACTTTTGTTGAGTTTATGTTTCACTCTTTAAGTCTTTTGCATGCTTTATTTTTCGAGGTTTTAGTTTCACCTTCGAGTTTTGCATGTGGAATGCTTTAGACTACTCGTACCTTTTTTATAATAGGCACGGTGTCATATTAAATGTGTGCCTTATTTTAATAGGCATAGTTTATGGAAGAGAGCCCTTTATAATTGACATGAAAAAGACGTCTCAACTTCATGATAATGCAATAGAGTGATCGGAATTTTACACATGTTTAAGAATGTTTCCAAGAAAAGTTTTTGTTTGAACTTCCATGTCATTTTACATGTGTTTGGTTATCATCTAAAACTAACGCTTGCAACTGTTTTTGTTTAACAGATTTAGTATACTTAGTATACTCTTGTATTTTGTAACTGTTTTTCATCGGTAACAGTTCGATATTAATACAAGGAAATAACTGTTTTTCACTAGTAACAGTTTTTATAAAGATTGGGGTTTTTACCCGCAATTATTTTGGAAACAGTTTTCTAATAAGCGCGAGGGAAATGTTTTCTTATTCGTAACTGTTTTTATTTGATAATAGTTTCTTGAACAAATACAAGGGTTTAGATCTTTCATCCATAACTGTTTTATTCGAGATCAAATTTTTGAATGAGTGTATTGATGATGATCTTTTACCCCTAACTGTTTTTGTTACAACAGTTTTGAATAAGTATAAAGATGTACATTTCTTTCTCATGACTAACATTTTGCCTTTCAACCTGAATATGTTCGAAGGTTTTTGCTTTTTGCATTTGGCTTTGTATTTGGATGGCTCTTTTGATTTCTTTGGATTATGCTTGTGTCACTTGTCTTCATTGGGTAGATGGGTCTTTAGGCTTGAGCTTTTGACTTTCTAATAGTCTTCTTTGCTTCGTCTTAGCCTTCCATACTGTATAGTCCCCCAAGTGTTTGAGCTTTGAAGAATGAAATATCGAGCACTTGATTATTTCTTTCCTTGTGATCCTTTTCCTGAAAAGGAAAAACATTCCGGACTCGAAGTTATATAGTTTTTTAGATGATGGCTGCTTAACCCCTTTTAAAACGTCCATCAGAAAGTGCAACCCTAGACCGAGAATTGTGTTATTTCCTCGTGTCTTTGCAGGTCTAATATCATCATCTGGTGATGGGTCAGCTTTGTGCCTATCATCTAAAAAGTTAGTAAAAATTTTAAATGTTCAAAACAAAATCGAACGTGTGATACCTGACAGAGGGTATTCTTTTCTTTTTAGAAGTAATACTTCTTTAGATGGATGGCATTCCGACTTGTTGGTAGAACTCTGCCGTCCATAGCTTCCAACTCATAGGCGCCTTTTCCAGCTATCCCTCGGATTTTTTAAGGTCCTTCCTAGTTTGGATTTAGCTTTCCTGCACCTGCTTCTTTTGTTAATTGAAAGACTTTTTTGAGGACGAAGTCCCTAATTTTAAAGTACCCGAGATGAGCTTTACGGTTGTAATAACGCTCTATGATTTGTTTTTGAGCTGCCATCCGTATCAATGCTGCTTCTCTGCGTGGTTCGAGCAGATCCAGGTTGATCCTTAGTTCGTCATCGTTTTCACCTTTCATGACTATTGAGAACCTTATGCTTGATCACCAATCTCCACAGGTATTAAGGCTTCTGAGCCTAAACAAGTGCGAATGGAGTTTCTCCCGTGGATATTTTTGAAGTCGTTCTGTATGCCCATAGTACCGCTGGTAAGTCATCAGTCCAGTTTCCTTTGGCTTTACCCAGCCGCTTTTTAGATTGTTGATGATGACCTTTTTTGTTGACTCAGATTGACCATTATCCACGGGGTGGTAAGGCGTTGAGGTGATCCACTTGATTTCCCAACTTTCAAAGAATTTTGTGATTTGCGAGCCTATGAATTGTGGGCCATTATCACACACGATCTCCTTTGGTATTCCAAAACGGCATATTATGTTTCGCCATAAGAAGCTTTTAACGTCCTTCTCTCGCACTTGTTTGAACGCTTCCGCCTCTACCCATTTTGTAAAATAGTCGGTTAGTACTAGTTAAAAACGTACTTGTCCTTTAGTTGTGGGTAAAGGTCCTACTATATCCATTCCTCATTTCATGAAAGGCCATGGGGTTATTATTGGATGTAATAATTTCACTGGTTGATGCTTGTTATTAGCAAACCTTAGGCATCTGTCACATTTGGATACAAAATTCTCGGCTTCTTCTTCCATCTTAGGCCAATAGTATCTGGCTCTGATTAGAGTTTTCACTAAGGATCTCGCCCCTGAGTGATTTCCACAGTGTCCTTCGTGGACTTCTTTCATCACAAATTCCGTTTGGTTAGGTCCAAGGAATTTAGCTAGGGGTCCTCCAAACATCTTGCGATAAAGTAAGTTGTGAATAAGGCAGTACCGTGCAGCTTTGCAGCGTAGTGCTTGATCCGCTTTCCTATCTTCAGGTATGGTTCCATTCTGCAAAAAATTAGGAATTTCGTTTCTCCAGTTCCAGGTTAGGTTGTTGAAAGTTACCTCATTCCTGTCCTGGTCTATTATTGAAAGAAATAGTTGAACGAAAATTTTATTGTCTTTGTTCGTTACTTCCGTGACTGCTGCGAGGTTAGCTAATGCATCTGCCTTAGCATTTTCTTCTCTAGGTATTTGCACTACCTTCCATGTTTAGAATTGTCTCACGGGCTCCCGTGCTCTTTCAAGATACTGTTGTATTCTAGTCTCTCGTGCAATGTAAGTCCTTTGTATCTGATTTACTACCGTTTGGAATTGTTATTGATCACAATTTGCCCGATTGAAAGCTCCCGTGCAAGTTCAAGCCCTATAATAACAACTTCGTACTCTACTTCATTGTTAGTGATATGACAACACTTTATAGCTTGCCGTGTCTTTTCAACCGTGGGTGATATCAAGACTATGCCTAAGTCAGCGCCTTTTAAATTTGAAGAACCATCAGTGAACAAGGTCCACACCCCTGGATTAACACCGTTAAAGAGTTGTAACTCTTTTTCTACTTCAGATACAATGCCATTACTAAAGTCAGCAACAAAATCAGCTAGTATTTGAGACTTAATTGCAGTCCTAGGCTGATAAATTATCTCATGCTCACTTAGTTCTATGGACCATTTGGCTAATCTTCCTGACAATTCTTGTTTATGCAGAATATTTCTTAAAGGATATGAGGCCACAACAGTGATTGGGTGGCATTGAAAATAGGGTCGTAATTTTCTAGATGTCATTATTAAAGCCAAAGCTAACTTTTCCAGATGTGGATATCTAGTCTCAGCATCTACCAAAGTTTTACTTACATAATAGATAGGTGATTGTTTACCTTTTTCTTCTCTTACCAATATTGCACTTACAGCAATTTCTGAGACAGCCAGGTAGATATACAATCTATCCCCTTCTTTTGGCTTTGAAAGCAGCGGTGGTTTCGATAGATAAATCTTCAGGTTATTAAGGGCTTGCTGACATTCTTCAGTCCATTCGAACTGATTCTATTTTTTGAGAACTGAGAAGAATTTAAAACTTTTTTCGGAAGATCTAGAAATAAACCTCCCCAAAGCTGCTATTCTTCCTGTCAGTCTTTGAACCTCCTTTTTATTTGTTAAAATATCAGGTATTTCCTCTGTGGATTTAATTTGAGCGGGATTTACCTCTATTCCTCTGTTTGATATAAGGAAACCCAAAAATTTGCCTGATTGCACTCCAAAAGTGCATTTCTCTAGATTCAACTTCATATTATACCTGCGTAAAATATCAAAAGCAGTAGATAGGTGCTGGAAATTGTCTTGTGCTTGTATTGATTTTACCAACATGTCATCGATGTATACCTCCATCGTTGTTCCCAGATGTTCTTGGTCACAAGCCTTTGATAGGTGGCTCCAGCGTTTTTAGGCCAAAAGGCATGACCTTATAACAATAAGTTCTCCTATTCGTGATAAATGAGGTTTTTCCTCGTCTAAAGGATCCATTTTAATCTAATTATAACCAGAATATGCATCTACAAAGCTTAATAGTTCATGACCTGCGGTAGCATCAATCATTTGATCTATATGAGGCAATGGGAATGAATCTTTGGGGCATGCTTTATTTAAGTCAGTATAATCTACGCATACTCTCCACTTGCCATTCTTTTTAGGTACTACCACGGTGTTTGCCAACAAGTTAGGGTACATTACCTCTCGTATCGAACCAATCTTCAAGAGTTTTTGTACCTCTTCGTCGATCACTTGGTTCTTGAATGGTCCTTGCTTTCTTTTCTTCTGCTTAACAGGTACGAAGGATAGATCTTCATTTAGTTTATGAGTCATCACTTCTGGTGGGATGCCTGTCATATCTGAGTGGGACCACGCAAAAACGTCTGCGTTAGCCATTAAATAATCAATTAACTTACCTCTTCGAGTAGGGCTTAGCCTCGTGCCTATATACACTAGCTGCTCAGGCTTTTGTTCAGATAGCGGAACAACTTCGAGCTCCTCCGTGGTTGTTCTGATGTGCTCATCTTCCTCCGGTTCATGAATGACGTCTGGTCTGGAACCCGCATCTGTGTGGTATAGTACACCTTCCATGGTATCTTGACTCTTCTTCTCATAAGTATTTTCTTTCGTGCTTGTTTCAGTAATAATATCTTCCGTACCTATTTGGGCAGTAACATCTGTTTGGGCGGTGTTACCTGTTTGGGAGATTTCCTTATCTCGTAATTCTTCCACCTCTATTTTCTTGTTGTAGTGTACCATAGAATTTATATTTTGTGCAGTCTGCTGATCTCCTTTGATTTGTTGAATCCCCCATTCAGAGGGAAATTTAATTACCTGATGCAACGTGGAGGGTATCGCTTTCATGTCTATGATCCATGGCCTTCCAATGATCACGTTATAAGCCATGTGAGTATCGATGACTTGGAACCTAGCTCTTTTGATCACCCCCTCAGCATAAATGTTAAGCTCAATTTCTCATTTTGTTATAACCGTAGAGTTATCAAACCCGGATATGGCTCGTGCTTTTGGGATTACTTGATTCCCAGTAGCATTTCTTCCACGACTCTTAGCAAAATGATAGTGACTGAACTGCCTGGATCAATCAACACTCTTTTCACGTTAGTGTCATGAATAAGTAGAGATATTACAAGAGCATCATTGTGCGGAAGCATTAATCCGCTACTATCTGCATCATCGAAGGTTATATCGTCTTCTCCACAAGCATGTTTCTCGTGTGTAATTGTGAACTTTGTTATCGTTTCCATTATTGTCTAGCAGTTAGGATATCTGTCTTTCACCCAGGAGACCCGGGTTCGTTTCTCGGTAACAGAACCAATTTTTTTAACCAAAGAATTAGACCCTTTGACTAAAGCTTATTTTTAAGATGGATATGGGTTACTGATAATCAAGATAATGGAAAAATGAATAATAGACAATATTACAGAAATAAAGATCGAAGTTGATTGTATTCGAGAATCAGATGCCTTTACAAATTGTATTCCCCTCCATTATATAGGAGATTCTTATAACGTACGACTCCTGCTATGGTTACTCATTAATGACTAATTTTGACATTAATGAGGCGTTACAAAGGATAACGGTAATAGGGGTTCAGTTACATAACGTTCGAGTAGTCAATTGTGGGTTTTTGTTTCTGCCCGTAGCTTTATCTAGATTCATTCTGACCGTGCCTCTCTCTCATTTTGATCACGTTGAATTACCCGTGGCTGATAAGTTTGTGGGTTACTGAATCGTGCCTCTTTGTACCGTACCTCTTCAAAGAGTTATATTCAGCTGTCGTATTTTCCTGTGTCCATGTGAATGGCTAAGTTTTCAAAAGCTGGCTTACGTGTGAAACTCTTTTTTTACCAATACAGATAGTCTCCCCACTTACCATATATTTAACGATTAATATTTGGTAAGTGGATATTCATTTATGGCAGGAATATTTTGCCGCCGCTTTTCCTTGAATCATTGTATCCTTCTCTGCACCATAGGCGTCGTTTCTCACTTCCATTTAATGCTTATACCACGTGTCCTTTTCGGATTGGTTCTGCATTTACTCAGCACCTTTTAGGGCTTTTGCGGTTGTTCCAGTCCTGAAGTGACATCTTCAATTATGACTTTTCATCATTATTTTCCTTTTTCATCATGTTAGACGGTTGTCTTCAAGTATAAATACATGTTTTCTTTTCTTTGCTTCCACGAAATACTTTTCTAATTCTGTTTTCTGTAAAAAAAATTCTTCTTTGCCTTTATAAACATGTATTCTTCAGACCAACTTCAAAGAGTAATAGACATTTAACCAGGTCCATCAGAGCACACATACTTGACCTGACGCGTTGGCACATTAACCGTATATGCATAGGAGATGAATGAGATTGTGAAGTATCAATGAACAAAGAGAGTGTCTCCTAATGCGAAAAGTTTGCATATTGATAAGAGAATAGAAGTTGAATTCAGCAAGGACAGTAACGAAGGAAGGAAGTTATGTTTAATACGAACTCTTTCTCCTAGGAAGAGTTGTACCATAACTGAACGACAAACTCAACAACTGACTCTATAAATAACTGAAGTATTCTTGCTTGAATTATGAACGCACAAGTGCAGAAGTGAATCAAGATCTGAAAGCAAAATTCCTAGAGATTTTGCAAGCAGAATTACTGTGCGATACAAAGGCTATAGATCAGCTAGAAGAACCAGTTCCATCTGTTTGTCAATGAGTCTAGTTGGTTGTAGTAGGCGATTTAATATTGTATCTTTTCAGCTTTCATAGAAGCAATTGTAATAGGTACACATTTTTCAAGTTAGAGTTAACATGAAGCTTGTAGAAATTAGCTAGAGGCTAGTTACTACGAAGGGATTAGAGTTAGTCTTAGGATTACAAAAGATTTTATTTTGTAAGTCCATTTGGCTCAGAGTTTTAGTAAAGAGTTTGAGCAAATCCTACTGAGGAGTAGGTCATGGTTTTTTCACCTTTTGACCCAGGTGTTTTCCACGTAAAAATCTCTGTGTTGTTACTTTACTGCTTTTATTATTCTGCAACAGTAGAAGTTGGAACACCAAGAAAAACCAGGTTCTTCTAGAGAGACAGCACTCGAAAAATTGGATACCACACAAATTAACCTATCTTCTTGTGTGGTATTGATGTCTAAAACATCAACAAGTACTCCATGGCAACGACAAACAAATATGGGGACATGGGATCACCCTTTTTGACCCATCTTCTCCCTTGAAATGGTTTTGTCAGCCCTCCATTCATATTGAGGGAGGACTAAGTCACTGTCGTAATACATTCCATTATTCACCTAACAAATTTATGAGGGAAGCCAAGCTCAATCAACATTCGTTCTCGGAAGTCCCAATCTGGAGCGTCATATGCTTTCCTCAGATCTACCTTCAACACACATCTTGGTGAAATCCCTTTTCTACTGTAGCCTTTGAAAGTTCATGAGTAAGTAAAATGTTATATGTAATTCTTCTTCCTTCAATAAAGGTATATTATGAATCACCAATAGTCCTCCTATTACACTCTTTATTTTGTTGGTAATAACTTTGGTAACTATTTTGTATAATGTGATACAACATGCTATGTGTCTGTACTCTTTGACTTGACTTGGATTGTGCACTTTCAAAATTACAGTGACAGCAGTACAATTCATCCCTTTGTGCATTTTTCCTGTCAAAAAGAAATGTTTGATAGCATGAAAGACTTCAGTACCAACTACATTTCCAATGCTTTGTGAAAAATTCAACGGGGAATCCATCCACCCCTTGGGCCTTGTCATGGGGCATGTCCTTGATACCTCTTCAATCAAAGCAACCTTCTATTGTGGGCTAAGGCATTTACCTTGGTGTACCACTTCAAAGTTTGTACATCTATGAATATTTCCACCTTTTCCTATGACTTTTGTGAAGAATGATATAAATTCACTCTCCACTTGGGCAGGATCTGTTAGCTTTACAACACATTCATTGTAGACAGATACAATATGGTTTTTGCTTGTCCTCATCTTCCATTGAGCATGGAAATACTTAGTATTAGAGTCACCATATTCAATCCAAGTACTCTTGATTTCTGCTTCAATACTTGTTCTTCTATATGACTCCATTTTTCCATTTCGGCCAATATTTCCATCTCCTGATTAAACACGTTTTGAACTAAAGGACAAAGTTTTAAGTTCACCTTGTAGTATCTCCAGTTTTTGTCTAGCATGGTCAATTATCTATTGGTAAGAAGCCATATATGTGTTTAAATGAGGCTACTTTTGAGTTTATTCAGCTTCAACCAGATCTTATGCATAGAGTCTGCATCTATCTCCTGCTCTCATACATGTTGCACTATACTCCTAAATTCTAGATGCTCCATAACAGTGATGTACAACTTGAAAGTTTTAGAATGCAATCCCATCTACTGGTTCCTCTGCTACATTGAATTAGTATTGAGAAGTGGTCAGACACTTCAGGGTTCAGAAATTCAGCCTCTATGATGCTATATTGTCGCAGCCAGAAATAGTTACCCAGTGCCCAATCAATTTTAATGTATACCCTTCAATCTTTCTATTGTTTATTGCACCATGTGAAGAACCATCTAATGATTTTTAAAGGAGTTAGTTGCAGAACATCAATCAATTCATGAAACCCTTGTATTTTTGACTGAGTAATTGGTGCTCTTATTCTGTCTTCAGTAGTTAGCACATTGTTGAAGTCACCACTTAGCAGCCAAACATTCTATACATTGGCTTCTAATTGGGTAAGTTTGCTCCATAACTTGTCTTAGACTATTGTCATTACTAGCATATACCACTATGAATAATATTTAAAGTTGGCAACATGAACCTCATAACGGATATATTGATCTGCAGCCTCAATAACTTTGACATTTGCATTGTTTCTCCAGAGTAGCCATATCCTTCCATTTGGGTGTGCTCTATAATTGCAGCATGTATTCCAGTCTTTAGCCACCTCCTGCATAATTCTTGCAGCCTTTCTCTTTGTTACTCTTGTCTCCAGAAATCCTACTACATGAATTTTGTACTTTCTCAAAAATAGTTTCAACTATATCTGTTTAAAGGGCTTATTAAGCCCTCTAATGTTCTAAGTACATATGTTCATTGATGGGAAGAGCTGGTTGGCCTATCATCCCCTTTCTCTTTGTTTGTGAGTTGTGTCTGTAGGATTGCAAACTATTACTAAAGGTAGTGGTAGTAGCTATTGAGTTTCCAGTTTTAGTGTTAGCTCTAGTAGTGGTATCTTTGATGGGAAGAGCTGTAGTATCTTTGTCAATTCTGGGTTGTGCAGTGGTACTTGTATTAGTACATGTATTGTGAATTTCCAACTAATTCTCATTTTGTACCCAGATGGTCCTACATCAGTTGAATCAGTTGGCATATGCTCTTTTTGCACCCATTTTTGGGTGATCTGATTCATTATATTATGTTCCTCTTCTTCTTTTAGGTTGTTCCCTAAATTCCTCCTCAGTTTTCTATTTTTCCTTTAGCCAACATTCATTTTTGTCATGTCCAAACCTAATGCAATCGCAGCAAACTTGGGCCTCCAATCATAGGCTATCTGTTGATGTATGACACTCTTGGGATTTTGCATTTCAAAGATCTCGGGGAGGGGATGAGATTTCCACCAAGACTTTAGCATAGAAAACCTTCTCCATTTTGGCAGTTACCCTATCCATGTGCAAAGGCTTCCCTACTAGACTTTCCAGTTCGCTCAATGCTTGTATGGACCAATACCCTAGTGGAAGGCCATGGAACTTAATCCACAAAGGGATAATACTCAAACATTTTGGGTTAAAATAGAAATCAGTTTTCCAATGATACAGAATGAAAGGTTTACTATGGTAGGTATAAGGTCCCGCATGAAGTACATGATCTCTATATTCTGTACCCTTAAATTGGAAAATGTAGTAGTCCTCATCGTGATAAAGAATTTTAGGCTTCTCTACAAAGTTCCATACATTAGTCACATAATTATCCATAGATTTCTCATTTGGATTATCACCAAGGACATACCCAATTAGAGCATTTCTCAAATAATCTTTTTGTGCCCTAGTGTCCGCTTTCTCAATTTGGAACACATAGGTACCATCTCGCATGGAAGAGGGAATGTAGGTTAGGGGCTTACCTATTTGGGAACTCCTATTTTTCTGCACAATCCTTGCCTTTTCTTGATCCTTTTGGTCATTGTTTGATTTAGCTTCCACAATTGATGCTAGAGTCTGAGTAGAGGTACCTGCTGCCGAGAATTGCAATCTACGGTGTACCAAGGAATCCTCCGTCCTTTGAATTGCATGTTGTGTATGCAGCTTAGGGTCCTTGCTCAGTGCCTCTTCACTATCAATTTCCTCCATAATAGGTTGAAATTTCTCTGGTAATAAACTACCAAATGTTAATGGTTGCAACTTTTGTTGAATTCCTGTAGCCGGAGTAACCGTCAGTCCATCATTCTTCTCCATCTGAGGCGGATGCTGAAAGATTGTAGGTTAATTCCCCATACTCGTTCCCATCCTTCGCTTCAGGTCCTGTCCCTCGGTGTGGTCAGTACTCCATACTGTCGGGCAGCGAAAGGGTTGGGCTGTTCGCCCATTAAAGCGGTACGTGAGCTGGGTTCAAAACGTCGTGAGACAGTTCGGTTCATATCCGGTGTGGGCGGAGCGTACTTTTGTTCTCGTCTTCTCCACCAAGCCTGCTTGGTAGCAGGCTTGTGTGCGAGCTTGGTCCAGTTTTGATTCCTAAAGCCCACGGAGAAGGGTGTGGAGCCTCGCTTTCCATGATGCTCCCTCTGCTAGTGTGTTGGCGTCGATGAAGGTTTAAAGCCTCTTTCCTTCAACACCGAAAATCTAGTAATTTTATGTGTCTTCTTGAGCGAGTGAAGTGCCTTTGAGTGAATAAGAGAGGGGCTTTGTATAGACACTCTTGAGCCATGTTCGTCGCCCTAGGCACTTGTTCAAAAGAAAAAAAGACGTGGGTGGCATTATGATTGGGGTGTCAGTTAGAAAGGTTCTTACAATGTTCGTTCAATCAAGCATCATTCTTTTTTTCTTAACTTAAGGAGAGGGAAGAGGGTGCCGGAACGACTCTAGTGGTGCAAGTGAAGGTTTCAGTCTTGTCGAGTGTCTCTTGAAAAGAGATGCAGCTATGTTGAAAAGACAATTATCTCGCTTGCAAACATATCTGGGCGCAAGACTTACTATATCCATATGAATTATGTCCCTTATCTCTGTAAATATAAAGAAATTGTTCCATTATTCCTCACTAATAATAGTGGAATCAATGGCGTAGAGTCAAAAAGAACGCCCGCTGGCGATGGGGCAGGCATTTCCAGATTACCATTGTCCCCCCTGAGATGCGGTAGGGGAAGAGAGCTTCTTCCGTAGTCTAGTCATGGCAGCGGGCATACGTTAGCTATCGTCACTAATCATGCGCCTGCAGAGCCTTTTTGTTACACCCCATATTTTTTGTACGTGAAAGTACGCCATAAATAAATTTATTAAAGCTTGGAAATGAGATGTTACATCCCGCATTTTTGTACGTTAAAGTTTCGTCATAAATTAATCGACGTAATCTTGGGAATGAGATTATTTTGGGATTATAAGTATTATGCTATTTCAAACAAGGGATAAGTAAATTCGTGAAGGTGAGAGGGTAATCAAATCGAAGAAAATGAGTTTCATCAATGTTTGATAATTTGGGATAGAATACGGTCCGAGCTATAATACCCGGTATTTATGGACTAATGTCATACAAGCTACCACATGACCATGATAGTAAGGTGTATAATGTGTGTTAAAAGTAAGTAGTATTTTAAGTAATTTGAGATAATTCTTAATGATGTGGGTAATTGGTTAATATTGGTTAGTGAGAGATTAATAAATTAACAATTAATTAGAATTATATAAGCTTGATGGATCTTACCACCAATGTGGCAGCCCGTGAAGTGGTTAACAAAGTCACTAAATGACTCATGTAAGGTGTAGCAAGGTGTCACATTATTAGAGTACATAACAAGGTTAACATTTCCTTTAGCCTTTTGAACATGAATTACATAACTAATTCACTTTAGCAATGCACACTGATGTTTGCTTACCCCCCTTAAGATTAGAAGAGACAGCATCACATTTCAGATAGATTGCATACGTGATTTACAATGGTCGGAGCTGTAACGTGAGATTTTGTGATTCTAAGAAAGTACGATGCAATCTTTCTCAAGAATATCATATGGATTTTTCCCTGCTTCGATCCTCCGTTACATGTTGTCGCAATTGACGTGTGTTGGAAGTATTGTCAAGAGAATCGGCTCAGGTATGTTAAGGCAAAACCTTTGCTTCATGTTAGCATGATCCAATAACTACATATGTTTGATAACGAGACATAAAGAGAAGTTCATATTCTCGAATTTATATACATGATCCTAGTCTCCTAAGTTACATGTATTCTCCCTTATTGAGACTTCATATTCAATTAACTATTGTCTTCTTTCAGTCAAGACAACAGAGAGTCTATATATACAATATTACAGTATTTTCACTACCATCGAGCTATAATCGATGGGCATGCCCCTATTGGGAAATATCTGATCAGATGGTAAGTTATATACCAAGCCTATTGTGGTTGAGCGCCTATGAGCTAGCCCAGTATAGCCGAGCGCCTATGAGCGAGCCTACTACGATATACTGAGCCTTATAGGGCCGGACAACTATTTTACTTACTATATTGAGAAAGTTGAGTCAGTATCAGCAGGTAAGCATATCTTCAGATTATCTTTGACTCCTAGTTACTTTCAGTTATTGTATTATCAATTCAGCTTTCAGTTATTATGTTGCCTTTATACTCGGTACATTATTTCATACTGAAATCCCTTTTGCCGGGGACACTGCATTTCAGGCTGATCCAGACAGACAGATGAGTAGACCTCCTCAGTAGGTGTTGCCCGAGTTCAGCTTGATCGGTAAGATCCACGTCCTTCAGAGTTGCCACGTCTGGAGTTTTGTGTATATCTTGTGTATATATGTATATATGTTATGAGTAGGTCGGGACCCTATTCCGATCACAATACATCCATCAGTAGAGGCTTGTAGATATATCCTGTCAGTTAGTGCAATATGTTGGGCTAGTAGGCCTTGTATGTATATTTTGTTGGTTTGCCAGTTGTAATAGTTTATGATGGCCTTGTCGGCCCAGCATTATATTGATGTTTAGTTAATATTCGCAAGTTGTCTTGCAATGTGGCTCATGGTCAAAGTATGACATTATATCTTCAGAGTCTCTTAGTCGCAAGTTGGTACGCAAGGATAGATGAGGCACCGAATGCCGGTCTCGCCCCGGTTCGGGGCGTGACACTTTTGCTATCGGCTCTATTTTTCTACTAATTCCTTTTCAATGACGTATACAAGTCACTTATAGGAACTTTGTAATTAAGTGTTTAAATAACTTGTTAGTTATTTCAATTATGAAAATGTAATATCTTCTTACAATTTCTTATTCAAAGGTGTTATTGCCTTGTTCAAATTATTTTCAGTTGAATAGGAATTTTAACAGATTTAAATTAGTTTGACTAATTACAACTCATTAACAAACCTTCTTTTCTTTATCAATTTCATTGTGTCTGGCTTACTTATGTTGAAAAATCTCAGTTAATGAATTCGTGCCCGTTTGGACATAAAATTTGATGGAAGATTTTTCTAAAAAAATATCACTTTTTTATGAAATCAGCGTTTGTTCATAAAATTTTTAATTTTCATTTGAAGATGCATTTTGGAAATTTTCGAAAATTTGAAAAACTGCAAAAAGCTGATTTTCATAATTTTCACTCAAATCACTCACAAAACTTCAAAAACAACCCAAACTGAAATTTATATCCAAACACAACTCTAAATTTCAAATATCATTTTCACTTGAAAATTTTTTCCCCCATTTTTTCAAATTTTACAATTCTTTATGTCCAAACGCCTAAGAAGTTTGTGTTAGTCCTTTAATTCATATAACGACCCAAGTTTTGTTGAAGTACTGGGTGAAGACTTGATAAATATGAATATCCGTTAGAGGGTTAATCTAAGGTAGTCGTTCTTTTTCCTATCAAAATTTTCCATTAAAAGCACCGATAACTACTTTGTATTGTGGAAAGAAAAGTGAAAGCTTAACAATTAATGGTTGATAACGATAGGCTGTCTACTAGCTTATCTATATAGAAAAATAATTTATGATGCCAGCTATATAGACTCAAATATCAACCAAAGCAACTTTTTTTCTAGTTGTTCGCCAAGCTTAACTTAATTAGGAAAAAAGTTTAAGTGTTATACATTGACAATTTAAAAATACTTTTACAATAAAATCTTGGGTTAGTTATATTAAACACTCGTATAATATGACTCTATTTCAAATATATCCCTATTTATTTTAAAATATAAAACTTATACCTCATATATTATGAAAATCGTACACATATATGCACCTCTAGAGATATATCTATAACTATAAAATATAATTACTAAAACACAACTTAAATTAAAAATAATTTTTTTCTCATTTTCATATTGGTTTGTTTATTTATTCTTTCGCTTTAAAATTATCTTAAATTTACTTTTCATTTGTTTCATTATATAATAGGTTTTAATAATTTAAAAAAATAAGTATACCAATGTTATATTTAAGAGTTTAGAAAGATAAAAATATATTTTTAAATATATAAAGTTGTAGTCATCTCATTAAGTAATTTGTATTAATTTTTTATTTAAGAGTTTCAGAAGATACATATTTCAAAGATGTTTCATACACTTTTTTAAGTTTCCTAAATAATAATACATAAAATCTTTTTATTTGTAGTTTTAATTTGTCTTGTATAATATAGGATATACCTCATAGGGGGTGTAAGCATAGAATTCATGTAGTGTAGGGAGTATAAAGTATAAGTGTTGGTTTTAAAATACAAGGGATGTATTCGAAATTGAGTCATATTACAGTGGTGTTTAAAATAATTAATCCTAAAATCTTTTATAAAAAATATAAATATATTTTTATATAAAATTAATTAATAATTTGATAAAAATAATAACTTACTTACCACATATAAGCACCACTAACCGTATAAGAAATCTTTATATTACCAAGGGATATGACTTAAATTCTTAAAATGGGACAGGAGAAAGAAAGACAGCGAATGGACCCGCAAGCACCTAACGTTGCAAGTTAGTTCTGACTTGTGGTCCATCGGCGTATTTATTGGGGCCAAACAGCTGAGAACGGATCACTTTCACTTGGCCGCTCGCATGCTCTGTGGTGTTTTCTACTTTGTTATACAGCATTTAATTTGGAGGACATAATCCGATAAATGGTTGCGAGAACATTGATAGAAAAACAGCGAATTCTGTTCCTGTGATTATGCTTATTGCATGTGATTTGTCCTTCCTTATTTTGATGCACCACACCAAACACCAAGGAATGTGGAGTGACTAGCTAGTTTTGCAAGAGGCATTTGGACATAAAAATGATAACATTCAGAATTCCAGCTAATTTTGATGAAATATCTGATACTAACCCTAGGTTTAAAGAGAACATCGATGAGCTGTGGAGAAAAAAGAAATGATATTATTGATTAATGAAAAAAAATCTGTACAAAAATAAAGAAATAAACCTCTTTATATATTTTTTAATGAATAATTAAACTAAGTTTAATGGGTCAAGGAGGCTGCAATTGAGCCTGGTCACACTTATTGGGCATGCTGAACTCTGTAGTGGGCTGAGACAGATCTGAAACTCCAACAACCCCCCTCAAGCTGGAAGGAGAGCTCATTCCAAGCTTGGAACTGAAGCCCTGTTGTTGAACACCTAGCAAAGACTTGGTAAAAACATCAGCAATCTGAGAAGAAGTTGAAGTAGCATGTAAACTGATAAGCCCAGAATTTAAACCATCCCAAACAAAATGCCAATCGACCTCTATGTGCTTAGTCCATTCATGGAAGATAGGATTCTTAGAAATGTGGATAGTCTACTGACTATCACAATAAACCTCAACAGGAACCAAATTGGCAAGACCAAACTCACTCAATAGGCGAACAACCCAAACAACTTCAGCAACTAGTAATCTAAGGGCTCTATATTCTGCTTCAGCAGACGAGAGAGCAAGAGTTGGTTGCTTTTTAGACTTCCATGAAATAGGACAACCACCAAGAAACAAAATAAAACCACTAACTAACCGTCTGGAATCAACACAACCAACCCAATCAGAGTCACAATAGCCTTTGAGATCAAAACCAGGAGAATTAGAGAGAGAAGTACCTAACGTTGGAGTGCCAGTCAAGTACCTTAGAACATGATACGCAGCAGCCAAGTGGGGAAATCTAGGGGCAGAAATGAACTGACTTAGGTGTTGCACCGTAAAAGAAATGTCTGGCTTAATGTTTTGCAAGAAATTCAATTTGCCCACGAGCCGCCTATACAATGAAGGATCAGATAACAAATCCCCAACCTCAGAGGACAACTTAATATGAGGATCAAGGGAGATACCACAGAGGTAACATCTGAACAATGAAACTCTAATAGGAGATTCTGGAGAAACTTGTGCTGGTTGATCAAGAAACCAAAGGACTGCTTGACAACCTCAAGCCCAAGAAAATAATGTATTTCTTCAAGATCTTTGATCTTTAATTGGACATCCAAAAATCTTTTGAGAGAATCTATCTCATAGAGACTATCCCCAGATACAAGAATATCATCAACATAAACAACCATCACAGTTAAACAACCATCATAAAGCTTAGTAAACAAAGAGTAATTATTTAAACTAGGCTGGAACCCCTTAGATTGAAGAGCAGCGGACATCTTAGCATACAATTGCCTAGAAGCTTGTCTAAGGCCATAAAGAGACTTATGAAGTTTACAAGTAAGAGTAGAATAATCAGTGGACTGGACAGACAAACTAGGGGGTATCTTCATGTACACCTCTTCGTCCAAATCACCATGCAAAAAGGCATTATTTACATCTAATTGATAAACAATCCAATTTCTTTTAATAGCCACAGTCAACAAACATCTAGCTGTAGTCAATTGACAACATGAGAAAAAGTCTCAGTGAAATTCACTCCCTCTTGTTGATTATCACCCCTAATGACTAGTATAGCTTTGTATCATTCAATAGAACCATCTGCTTTTTGTTTTATCTTATACACCCATTACAAGGAATAACTTTCTTTCCCAAAGAAAGAGGCACAATAGACCAAGTATTGTTTGCCTCCAAAGCTTGAAATTCCTGCATCATAGCTGTTTAACCAAATAATTAGATCTTTTGACTAAAGTTTATTTTTAAGATGAATACGGATTACTGATAATCAAGATAATGGAGAATAATGAATAATAGACAATATTACATAAATATAGAGTTGATTGTATTTGAGAATCAGATGCCTTTACAAGCTGTATTCTCCTCTCTTATATAAGAGATTCTTACAACGTACGACTCTTGCTATGATCACTCATTAATGACTAATTATGACATTAATGAGGCGTTACAAAAGATAATGGTAATTGGGAGTTCAGTTACATAATGTTCGAGTAATCAATCGTGGGTCCTTGAATCTGCTCGTAGCTTTATCTAGATTCATTCTGACCGTGCCTCTCTCCCGTTTTGATCAAGTTGAGTTTCCCGTGGCCGATAATTTCGTGGGTTTATTGAACTGTGCCTCTTTGTACCGTATCTCTTCAAGGAGTCACGTACAGCTATCGCATTTTCCTGTGTCCACGTGACTAGCTGAGTTGTCAAAAACTGGCTTACGTGTGAAACTCGTTTTCAGGTACGGTGCCATTCTGCAAAAAATTAAGAATTTCGTTTCTCCAGTCCCAGGTTAGGTTGTTGAAAATTACCTCATTCCTGTCCTGGTCTATTATTGAATGAAATAATTGAACAACAATTGTATTGTCTTTGTTCGTTACTTCTGTGACTGCTACGAGGTTAGCTAGTGTATCTGCTTCTGCATTTTCCTCTCTAGGTATTTGCACTATCTTCCATGTTTTGAATTGTCTCACGAGCTTTCGTGCTTTTTCAAAATACTGTTGCATTCTAGTCTCTCGAGTGATGTAAGTCCCCTGTATCTGATTTACTACCAGTTGGGAGTCACTGTTGATCACAATTTGCTCGATTAAGAGCTCCCGTGCGAGTTCAAGCCCTGCAATAACATCTTCGTACTCTGCTTCATCGTTAGTGATAGGATAACACTTTATAGCTTGTCGTGTTTTTTCACCCGTGGGTGATATCAAGACTATGCCTAAGTCGGCGCCTTTTATATTTGAAGAACCATTGGTGAACAGGGTCCATAGGCCTGGATTAACACCGTTAAAGAGTTGTAACTCTTTTTCTACTTCGGATACAATGTTATTACTAAAGTCAACAACAAAATCAGCTAGTATTTGAGACTTAATTGCAGTCCTAGGCTGATAGATTATTTCATAGTCACTTAATTCTATGGCCCACTTGGCTAATCTTTCTGACAATTCCTGTTTATGCAGAACATTTCTTAAAGGATATGAGGTCACAACGGTGATTGGGTGGCATTGAAAATAGGGTCGTAATTTTCTAGATNTTTATGCAGAACATTTCTTAAAGGATATGAGGTCACAACGGTGATTGGGTGGCATTGAAAATAGGGTCGTAATTTTATAGATTCCATTATTAAATCTAAGGCTAAATTTTCCATATGTGGATATCTAGTCTCAGCATCTAGCAAAGTTTTACTTACATAATAGACATGTGATTGTTTACCTTTTTCTTCTCTTACCAATACTGCACTTACAGCAATTTCTGAGACAACCAAGTAGATGTACAATCTTTCCCTTTCTTTTGGCTTTAAAAGCAGTGGCGGTTTCGATAGATAAATCTTCAAATTCTTGAGGGCTTGCTGACATTCTTCAGTCCATTCGAACTGATTCTGCTTTTTGAGAACTGAGAAGAATTTAAAAAGTTTTCAAAAGATTTAGAAATAAACCTACCCAAAGCTGCTATTCTCCCTGTCAGTGTTTGAACTTCCATTTTATTTGTTAAAATATCAGGTATTTCCTCTATGGCTTTCATTTGAGCGGGGTTTACCTCTATTCCTCTGTTTGATACAAGGAAACCCAAAAATTTTCCTGATTGCACTCCTAAAGCACATTTCTATGGATTTAACTTCATATTATAACTGCGTAAAATATCAAAAGCAGTAGAGAGGTGTTGGAAATGGTCTTGTGCTTGTGTTGATTTTACCAACATGTCATCAATGTAAACCTCCATCATTTTTCCCAGATGGAACATCTGGGTCACTAACCTTTAATAGGTGGCTCCAGCGTTTTTTTGGCCAAAAGGCATGACTTTATAACAATAAGTCCCCATTTTCGTGATAAAGGAGGTTTTTTCCTCGTCTAAAGAATGTATTTTAATTTTATTATAACCAGAATATGCATCTAGAAAGCTTAATAGTTCATGATCTGCGGTGGCATCAATCATTTGATCTATATGAGGCAATGTGAATGAATCTTTGGGGAATGCTTTGTTTAAGTCAGTGTAATCTACGCATACTCTCCACTTGCCATTCTTTTTAGGAACTACCACGGTGTTTGCGAACCAGTTAGGGTACGTTACCTCTCATATCGAACCAATCTGCAAGAGTTTCTATACCTTTTCGTCAATCACTTGTTTCTTGAAGGTCTTTGCTTTCTTTTCTTCTGCTTAACAGGTACGAATGATAGATCTTCATTTAGTTTATGAGTCATCACTTCTGGTGGAATGCCTGTCATATCTGAGTGGGACCATGCAAAGCAGTCTGCGTTAGCCTTTAAATAATCAATCAACTTACCTCTTCGAGCGGAGTCTAGCCTCGTGCCTATATACACTTTCTGCTCATGCTTTTGTTCGGATAATGGAACAACTTCGAGCTCTTCCGTAGTTGTTTTGATGTGCTCATCTTCCTCCGGTTCACGAATGACGTCCGATCTGGAATCTATTTCTGTGTGGTATAGTATACCTCCCGTGGTAACTTGATTTTCCTTCTTGTAGGTATTTTCTTTCATACCTGTTTTAGCAATAATACCTTCCGTACCTATTTGGGTAGTAATTTCTTCCATGCTTGTTTGGGCTGTGTTACCTACTTGGGATATTCCCTTATCTCGTAATTCTTTCACCTTTATTTTCTTGTTGTAGTGTACCACAGAGTTTATATTTCTCGCGATATGTTGATCTCCTTTGATTTGTTGAATCTCCCATTCAGAGGGAAATTTAATTACCTCATGCAACATGGAGGGTATCGCTTTCATGTCGTGGATCCATGGCCTTCCAATTATCACGTTATAAGCCATGTCAGTATCGATGACTTGGAACCTGGCACTTTTGATCACTCCCTCAACATAAGTTCTAAGCTCAATTTCTCCTTTTGTTATAACCGTAGAGTTATCAAACCCTGATATGGCTCGTGCTTTTGGGATTACTTGATTCCCCAGTAGCATTTCTTCCACGGCTCTTAGCAAAATGATATTGACTGAACTGTCTGGATCAATCAATACTATTTTTACGTTAGTGTCATGAATAAGTAGAGATTAAACTAGAGCATCGTTGTGCGGAAGCATTAATCTACTGATATCTGCATCATCGAAGTTTATATCGTCTTCTCCACGAGCCCGCTTCCTATGTGTAATTGTGAACTTTGTGGCTGTTTTGCAAATCACTCCGTTTACTTCTTCACCCCCGTGTATTACGTTAACGGTTCATTTTGGAGAAGGAGGCTTTGGGGGCTCCTGCCTTTTCCTCATATATGACGGCTTACATTTATCACTAAACAACTCTATTAAATATCCTTGTTTTAACAAATTTTGTACTTCACCTTGTAAAAATATGCAATCCATAGTTTTGTGCCCATGATCGTTGAGAAATTCACACCAGTGATCAGGGTTTCTTCTACTTGGATTTGGTCGCATGTCTTTGGGCCACTTAACCTTGTCTCCCATGTTCCTCAATATTGAGACAAGTTCAGTAGTACTTACATTAAAGGTACGATCCCTAATTTGAATACTACCTCTAGGTCATTCATCTCGATCTTTTCTGGATCTAGACGAGGATGAGACTACGTCTCTTCCTTGCGTTCTATATTCGAACCTAGTATTTTCGAACCTGGGGCGGATATCGCGCCCCGAGGGTCCTAAGTAAGGATCGTACCTATTTTTACCTGATCTTCTATCTGATTCAGGACGTCTGGATCTGGAATGATCTTCGTCGCTCGAACGAGCAATGATGTCTTCTTCTATTATTAGTTTAGTACTGTACCTGTTATATACATCGTTCCATGTTGTAGCGGGGAATTCTCTTAGACTTTCCATAAGTCGCCTCGTGGCTTCTGAGCTTTTATCGTTCAAGTTGCTTGAAAATGCCATGGCTTCCCAATTATCAGGCACCCTGGGTAACTGCATTCTTTCTCGTTGAAACCTCTCTACAAACTCACGGAGTAGTTCCGTGTCTCCTTGTTNCCTGCAAGCTCAGTAAAAGTGTCAATAGAATTTTCAGGGAGAAGAGAATACCAGGTTAGGGCTCAATTTTTTGACAAGGACTGGTTCAATCTCTTGTTTCGTTAACTCGTTGCCTTTTACTCTAGTAGTGAAAGCAGTCACATGGCCGCGTGGGTTAGTTTTTTCATCATATTTGTGAACGTCAGGCATTTTAAACTTCTTGGGTATAGGAAAGGGTGCCTCACTTGGCTTCCAAGGTTGTTGAGAATATCTATCAACATCAATGCCTTTGATGATAGGTGGTACTCCAGTAATTTGTTCGATGCGATCATTCTGCTCCTTCATCTGTTTCTGCATGGTTAACAGTAAATTTTGTAATTCTGACTTATTAGATATACCTGGTCTCGTTTCGAGAGATTCATTAGGAGTAATTCTGACTTAATGCTGCCGGTAATCCTCTCGCTAATTCTTGCAAAGCTTGTCTCACATACTCTGCAGTCATTTGCTTTACACGATCTTGTTCCACAGTTTGATCATTATCACCATTGTTGTTATCGGATCTTTCTGGGGTTTGTTCCATCGAACCACGTGGGGTTCCTGAAGGTGATGGAACTGGGGTTCCACTCCTTTGCTGGTTGTTGTCGTTGGGGTTTGACATAATTCAGAGGATATCACTTGAAAAGTAAACAAAGATTATCAGTAACGGAACCAATTTGTTTAACCAAAAAATTTGACCCTTTGACTAAAGCTTATTTTTAAGATGAATACGGGTTACTGATAATCAAGATAATGGAGAAAAATGAATTATAGACAATATTGGAGAAATATAGAGTTGATTGTATTCGAGAATCAAATGCCTTTAAAAGCTTTATTCCCTTCCCTTACATAGGAGATTCTTACAATGTACGACTCTTGCTATGGTCACTCATTAATGACTAATTATGACATTAATGAGGTGTTACAAATGATAATGGTAATTGGGGGTTCAGTTACATAACGTTCGAGTAATCAATCGTAGGTCATTGAATCTGCTCGTAGCTTTGTCTAGATTCATTCTGACCGTGCCTCTCTCCCGTTTTGATCAAGTCAACTTTCCCGTGGCTGATAAGTTCGTGGGTTTACTGAATCGTGCCTCTTTGTACCGTACCTCTTCAAGGAGTCACGTCCAGCTGTTGCGTTTTCCAGTGTCCACGTGACTAGCTGAGTTGTCAAAAGCTGTCTTACGTGTGAAACTCTTTTTTACCAATACAATAGCCTCATGCCAAGCAGGATTTGAAGCTTCCTGATGATAAAATTGAGGCTCAAGCTAGCAACTCTCAGAGGAAGAAGAAGGAATATCCTTGGAATCAGAAACATAGGTGCATACATAATCACTTAGATAGAAAAGAGTTTGAGTTGTTCTACCAGATCTTCTAAGGGGTGGAGCAGAAGTAGTAGGGCTATGAGGTGGAATAAAATATGGAACATAACTACTGGGAGCTGAAGAGGGAGTAGAAGATGGAGAAGTAGTAGGTGAGGAGGGAGAAAGTGAGTAGCAGATGAGTTAGAGTAAGGAAAAATATGTTCATGAAACACTACATCCCTTGAATGAAAAATAGCAAAAGTGGACAAGTTTAGCAATTTATAAGCATTTTTCCAGTACTATAACCAATAAAAACTACGGGAATCGTCCTAGACTTGAATTTGTCCCTATAGGGCTTAGGAATAACAGCAAAACATAAACAACCAAAAGTCTTTAAATGTGTGAAGGATGGAGAATGTCCATGCAGAAGTTCAAAAGGTGATTTATGTTGAAGTAAAGGAAAGGGAACCTATTGATGAGATATGTTGCTGTTAAAACACACTCACCCCAATACCTAACAGGCAGTTTAGATTGAAAAAGGAGTTCCCTAGCATTTTCAAGAAGATGTTTGTGCTTCCTCTCTACCACACCATTCTGTTAAGGTGTGTGTGGACAGGAATTTTGATGGATAACGCCTTGAGCAGAAAAAAAAGAAGAAATAGCTTCACAACTACTACCCAACTCAAATGCATTGTCTGATCTTACAGTTTTAACAGGGTAACCAAACTGAGTATGAACCATATGAATGAAAGATTTCAAAACAGTGAAGGCATTAGCCTTAGAAGACAAAAGGTGAGACAATGTAGCCCTGGTAAAGTCATCCACAATAGTCAAAAAAATATCTAAATCCATTGTATGTTTGAGTGTGATAGGGACCCCGTAAATCTACATGTATCAATTGAAAAGGACAAGTAGAATGAATGGAAATTTCAGGAAAAGGAAGTCTTTGTAGGCTAGCCATAGGACAAATAGGGCAACAAAAAGTTTGCTTTTAAGGCAATTTACCAGAAAGACAAGGAATGTGTTTCATTTTATTGAAAGGAACATGGAATAATCTCAAGTGCCACATATGGTCAACAGACAAAGTAGAAACAACAGAAATATCAAAGCCATGTAAAATAATATCAGAAGGAGCAGACACTGAAGAACAAGAAGTAAGATTGCTCTTATTCAAATTATTTGCACTGGCAGTTATGGTATATACAGAGAAAAGACTAGAAGAACCGGAATCACATAAAGCATTAGATTGCAGAATGTATAGCCCCTTCTGAAGTTTACCAAGAATCAGAGGCTTCTTCAAAAAAGGGCCCTGCAACAAAGCACAAAGAACAGGAGTAAAGAAAGCATTACATTTGAGATGAATCAGCAATTGATGCAAAGAAATAAGATTATAGTGAAAGGAAGGGACCAGTAACACATGAGGAAAAGAAATAGTGGGAGAAAGAGAAAGTGATTGAGTACAAGTAACCTTAACCTTGTACCAATTGGGAGAGTTACAAGGTAAGGCAAAGGTAGAGGTGTGATATCAGTAAGTAAAGATTTGTGAGGTTCCATTTGATTAGTAGAACCAGAGTCAATGATCCACAAACTATCATCTACTTTAGAGAAATTGAAAGCATGAGATATACAATTACTAAACTCAAAACTACTTATCAAACCTGCAAAATTGGCAAAGGTAACACTAAGGTCCTGAGAAGTGGAGGATTGCTTGGAAAGTTGAAGCAAAGAAACCAGCTGGTCATATTGCTCCTTTGACAAAGTATTACCCCCACTGTCGAGTGGAACAGCCTTAGGCCCTTCAGTAACATGATGGTGATTGTCAGGCACACCTGCTCGAGACGGATCTGGGACATGAGCATAAGCTACTGTTCTTTTGAATTTAGAGCTAGAACCAGGGGGATATCCATGTAATTTATAACATCTATCAATCGAATGCCCGGGATTCTTCCAATATATGCACACGATATTAGAATTCCCTTTTCTAGAAGCATCAAAATTCACCCTGGAAGTATATAGTTTTTGAACCCCGATGGAGAAAGAGGCTGTCACGGCCCCAAATCCTAAACTGACCGTGATGGTGCCTATCGTGGAACTAGGCTGGGCGATAACCAACATGTTCACAATTTCTTTCAAAATCCCAATCAAAATCCTAGCATTAAATATACAGAGTTTACTAAATAAAGTAGGTCAATAAAGAGTGCCACCAACCCCAAAATCCGGAGCCAACAAGTCATGAGCATCTAGAAGAATAAGCCAAGATATACTATTATAATACAAAACCTCCGAATGAAAGCTAGATACAACAAGAAGGGAAAATAGAGATGCTGCGGACGCTGAACAGCTACCTCTATATCCCGCAATCCGGCTCCGCGCGGAATAAATGGCTAATGCTCGGTATCTGCACCTGAATTTGCACACAGGGGTGCATAGAGTAATGTGAGTACGCCAACTCAGTAGTAATGAAAATAAATCAAGTCTAAGCGGCAAGGAAACACATAAAATCAGTACCATCAAATCACAATATACACAACCTTACTTTACAAAAGTGAAAATATAGATATACGAAATCATCATGCCTTAAAACCAACTTCAGAAAAGTCCTTTGAAAAATGCATATTTTTCACAACTTCTAACAGAAAGATTTAGTATGAAAATGGAATGAATCATATATAGGCCCCTCGAGCAAAACATATTTCATAAGTTCAGAATGAAAGTAGTAAAATCATAAGTATCCCCTCGGGAAAAAACATGTATCATAATCAACCCCTCGGGCATGCCTCACATTCACTCATAATCAGTCACTCAACACCTCACAGTCGCTCAACACCTCATAGTCACTCATGCCTCCCAATCACTTGTCACTCGGAACTCTATGCGCTCATTGGGGGTGTGTACAGACTCCGGAAGGGCTCCTTTATACCAAGCGCTAATATCACTCAACACCTCACCATCACTCAGCACCTCACAATCAGGCCCTCGGCCTCACTCTGTAGAACCACTCAAAAGACCCCTCGGGCGAATCAATAAAATAGGGTACTCGACCAAATACATCATTTTAAATCTCAAAGTAGTGTAAATCAGGTTGAGTTTCGAAAACAGTAAGCACAATGTGGCTGACTGAAATCATCAATAAATAGTGAGGAAAAACATCAGTAAAAAGCCCCCAAGGGGTCTAAACATATTGGCACGAGGCCCCAAACACGGCTTATAGCCCAAATATGTCAACAAATCTTTAGAACATAATTTAACATAAGGTTTTGAGTAAAATATACAACTCATTAGTTGCCGCGGGGATGAACTAGTCCAATCCAAAAATCAGTACGCGCCACATACCCGTCATCTGACATGTGCGCCATTCTAAAATCAATGAGAAATATGCAGTCCGGGGTTCCATACCCTCAAGACATGATTTATAACCATTACTTACCTCTACCGGGCCACAACACTAGTCTGCAATGCTCTTGCCCCTCAAATTGGATCCTGATTGCTCCGAATCTAGCCAAAACCAGTTTAACATCATCAATATATATCAAAGTAACACAACCCAATCGAAAACTATCAAATTATACAAGAATCTCGAAATTCGGCCAAACTCGATCACCGGTCCCATGTCTCAGAATTCGATAAAATTTTCATCATTAGAATCCTCGTCCTCCCAATTCTATACATACCAAGAATACTAAAATCGGACCACAATTGCCCACTCAAATCCTCAAAAGAAAAATCTAATTCCCATGCACCGTTCTTCCCCAATTTTGGGTTTAATTCCAATAATTTTATGGTTTAATTACTTAGAAAATGACATATAAATGAGTTATGAAGTTTAAAATCTTACCTCCAAGTGATTCCCTTCAATTTCTTCTTCAAACCCTCTCAAAGGTGCTCCCAAATCGTTCAACAATGGTGGAAAATGAACTATTCTCGCACAAATGGCCTTTTAAAACATTCTGCCCAGCCATTAAATTTTCCTCACTGCGATCGCAGACCAATACACGAGATCGCATACAACAACTCTCCACCCCACACACGCACCTCATAAACCTCTACGCAATCGCATAAACACCCACGCGATCGCACTACCTTACTTGACCAACCTATGCGATCGCAATCCTAACCACGCAAATTTCGCCAACTACGCTGAAACTAACCAAAACACCTCCGATTGACCTGAAATTTTGGACACATATCCAAAATGACATTACGAACCTACTCCAACTTCTGAAATTCCATTCTGACCCCGATAGCCTATTTTTCACTGCCGACCGGAAATCACCAAAAACTAACTTTCGCCAATTCAAGCCTAATTCTACATCGGACATCAAAACTTCATTTCGAACACATTCCTAAATCCCAAATCAACTAAAAAAACTATCCGAGCCATAAAATCCGCATTCCGAGGTCGTTTACCAATATTCAACTCTCAGTTGACTTTCTCAACTATTAGGCTACTTTAAGAGACTAAATGCCTAAATTCTCACCATAACCAATCCGGACCCAAACCAACTGACCCAACATAACAAAAATAGGCTCGCAATATATAACAAATGCAGAAATGGGGGAAACGTGGTATATCTCATGGAACGACCGGCCGGGTCGTTACATCCTCCCCCTCTTAAACAAACGTTCGTCCTCGAACGGGTCTAGAAACATACCTGGAGTCTCAAATAAGTGAGAATATCTGTCCCGCATCTCCCGCTCAGTCTCCCAGGTGGCATCCTCCACCGGCTTCCCTCTCCACTGAACCTTCACTGAAACTATATCCTTAGACCTCAGCTTCCTGACCAAAATAGTCACTGGATCTACCTCATATGACATATCACCCTCGAGATGAACCGTGCTGGAATACTGGATGAATACTCGATAAATTGGGAGGCATAGCAAGCCTATAAACTACCTCCCCAACCCTCTGAAGCACCTCAAATGGCCCAATGAACCTGAGACTCAGCTTCCCCCTCTTCACAAATCTCATAACACCCTTCATGGGTGACACCTTCAGCAACACCTTATCCCCAACCATAAAAGACACATCTCGGACCTTCCGGTCCGTATAACTCTTCTGCCTAGACTGCGCCCTGCGAAGACGCTCTTGAATCAACTTCGCCTTACTCAATGCATGCTGAACCAAGTCTGTGCCCAATAGCCTAGCCTCACCCGGCTTAAACCAACCAACCGGAGACCTGCACCTCCTACCATATAAAGCCTCATATGGAGCCATCTGGATACTCGACTAATAGCTGTTATTATATACAAACTCCACTAGTGGCAGAAACTGGTCCTATGAACCACCAAAGTCAATAAGACAAGCACGCAACATATCCTCCAAAATCTGAATGGTATGCTCCGATTGCCCGTCGGTCTGAGTGTGAAAAACTATGATCAACTCAACATGAGTACCCAACTCTCTCTACACGGCTCTCCAAAACTGAGATGTGAACTGAGTGCCTCTGTCGTAAATGATAAAAATTGGAACCCCATGCAATCAGACAATCTCCCTGATATAAATCTTAGCTAACCTCTCCGAAGAACAAGTCGTACCAGCAGGAATGAAGTGTGCGGACTTGGTCAGCCGATCCATAATAACCCATATAGCATCAAACCACCTCGAAGTCCGTGGGAGTCCAACTACAAAGTACATGGTGATCTACTCCCACTTCCACTCCGGAATATCAAATCTCTGAAGCAATCCACCTGGTCTCTGGTGCTGATACTTGACCTGCTGACAGTTGAGACACCGAGCCACAAACTCCACAATATCCTTCTTCATTATCCTCTACCAATAATGCTGCCTCAAATCCTGATACATCTTCGCGGCACCCGGATGGATGGAATACCGAGAACTATGAGCCTCTACTAGAATCAAATCACGAAGCCCGTCTACATTGGGCACGCAAATCCGGCCCTGGATCCTCATGACCCCATGATCACCAATAACCACATCCCTGGAATCACCGCGACGTACCCTGTCCTGAAGAACAAGCAAGTGTGGATCATCATACTGGCGTGCTCTAATATGATCGTAAAGACAAGACCTGGAGGCTACACAAGCCAACACCCGCGGGGGCTCTGATAGATCCAATCTCACCAACTGAACCGCTAAGGCCTGAACATCAAGGGATAATGGCCGCTCTGCTACTGGAAGGTATCTAGACTCCCCAAACTCTCTGCTCTGCGACTCAAGGCATCGACCATTACATTGGCCTTCCCCGGATGATATAAGACAGTGAGGTCATAATCCTTGAGAAGCTCTAACCATATCCTCTAACGCAAATTCAAGTCCTTCTGCCTCATCAGATACTGCAAACTATGATGATACGTGAAAATCTCACACTGCACTCCATACAAATAATGTCGCCAAATCTTCAAGGCATGAACAATGGCAGCTAACTCAAGATCGTGGACTGGATAATTCTTCTCGTTCACCTTCAACTGTCTAGACACGTAGTAAATCACCCTACCGTCCTGCATCAATATCGCTCCCAAACCAACTCTAGAAGCATCACAATAGACTGTGTAAGAACCCAAACCAGCAGGGAAAACTAGTACCGGAGCTGTAGTCAATGCTGACTTGAGCTTCTGAAAGCTCTCCTCACACTCATCAGACCATCTGAATGGAGCACCCTTCTGGGTTAATCTGGTCAAAGGAGAAGCAATAGAAGAGAATCCCTCCACAAAGAGACGATAATATCCCGCCAAACCAAGGAAACTCCTAATCTCTGTAGCTGAGGACGGTCTGGGCCAACTCTGCACCGCCTCTATCTTCTTCGGATCAACCTGAATACCCTCACTAGACACCACGTGCCTCAAGAAAGCTACTGAACCAAGACAAAACTCACACTTGGAGAATTTTGCATAAAGCTTCTCCTCCCTCAACCTCTGTAACACAACTCTCAAATGTTGAGCATGCTCTTCCTGGCTACGAGAATAAACCAGGATGTCATCAATGAACACAATGACGAAGGAATCAAGGTAAGGATGAAACACGTTGTTCATCAATTGCATGAACGCATCTGGGGCATTGGTCAGCCCAAATGTCATAACCACGAACTCATAATGACCATATCTGGTCCTGAAAGCAGTCTTCGGAATGTCAGAATCCCGAATCTTCAACCGATGATACCAGATCTCAAGTCAATCTTAGAAAACACTCTGGCTCCCTGAAGCTTGTCAAACAGATCATCAATGCGGGGCAAGGGATACCGGTTCTTTACCGTAACCCTGTTCAGCTGTCGATAATCAATACACATACGCATGGACCCATCCTTCTTCTTCACGAACAACACCGGTGCACCCAAGGTGACACACTAGGCTGAATGAACCCCTTATCCAGGAGTTCGTGAAGGTGCTCCTTCAATTCTTTTAGCTCCGCTGGTGCTATATGATAAGGTGGAATAGAAATAGGCTGAGTGCCTGACACTAAGTCAATACCAAAATCAATATCCCTGTTAGGTGGCATGCCTAGCAGGTCTGCAGGAAACACATCCGGAAATTCACGGACCGCAGGAACTGAATCGATAGTGGAAGTCTCACCACTGATATCCCTCACAAAGGCAAAATAAGATAAACATCCTCTCTCAACCATGCGCTGAGCCTTCAGGTAGGAAATCGCCCTGCTAGGCATATACTTGAAAGAACCTCTCCACTCAACCCTCGGACACCCCGGCATAGCTAAGGTCACGGTCTTGGCGTGACAATCAAGAACAGCATAGCACGGAGGTAACCAATCCATGCCCAATATCACGTCAAAATCGACCATGATGAGCAACAGTAGGTCCACTCGGGTCTCCAGACCCCCAATCGATATCATGCACGACCGATACACATGGTCCACAACAAAAGTATCGCCCACCGGAGTCGACACATGAACATAGGTGACTAGAGACTCACGGGGCACATCCAGAAAATGAGCAAAATATGAAGAAACATAGGAATATGTAGAACCAGGGTCAAATAAAGCCAAGGCATCTCGGCAACAGACTGAGACAATACCTGCAATCATGGAATCTAAGGCCATAACGTCTAGCCTGGCTGGAAATGCATATATGCGAGCCTGACCTCTTCCTACTTGACCTCCCCCTCTAGGGCGGCCTCTGGCTGACTGATTACCACCCCTGGCTGCCTGGGCGGGTGGTGAAGTAACTGGAGCTAAAGTCGAGGGCTGGCCCCTCTGCTGAGAAGATCGACCAGAACGGCGGGGACACTACCTCCACACGTGCCGGAACTCTCAACACTCAAAGAAACTCCCTGGAGCTGGAAGCGGGGACTGATAGAAACCCTTAGCACCCGTACGGCCACTGGAAGACTCATGCATAGAAGAACCATGAACTGAGGGTGCTCGAGCTGTACTCTGAGCTTGGAGGGAACCAAATGAAGTACGGCCTAACTGAGAACCACGGGAACCCTGCCTTAAATATGCACCACTATATGCCGGGCGGTCTGAATGAGGAGGCCTGAATGAACGGCCCCTACCATGCTGAAACTGTCCCCTGAAAGGAGCACCAGTGGAACTGCCCGAACCACGAGGCCTCTTAGCCGCCCTCTTCTCCCACTCCTGGCGGCGAACGGACTCAATATCTCTAGCTATGTCAACAACCTGCTCGAATGAAGCACCCGATACTCTCTCCTGAGTCATAAATAACCGAAGCTGATAAGAAAGACCACTACAAACCTCCTCACCCTCTCCCTATCAGTAGGGATAATCTCAGAAGCATGCCTAGCCAACTCGAAGAACCTCATCTCGTACTGAGTAATTGATAACTCTCCTTAGCGCAGTTGCTCAAACTGCCTGCGCTGCTCCTATCTGTGGGACTGAGGAACATACTTCTCCAAAAAGATCGTGGAGAACTGTTGCCAGGTGAGAGGTGCTGAACCAACCGGCCTACGCCTCTCGAATGACTCCCACCAAGTAAGGCAGCACCCGCAAGCTGAAATGTAACAAATGAGACCCCACTGGTCTCCAAAATACCTGCAGTACGCAGTATCCTCTGGCATTTATCTAGAAACCCCTGGGCATCCTCGCCCTCTATACCGCTGAAAGTCGGTGGCTGAAGTCTGCTGAATCTCTCTAACCTGCACTGCTCGTCCTTGGGCATAGCAGGGACCACATAATCCTAGACCGGAGCAACTGGCTGTGCTGGGGCTGCTCCTGGTGCCTGCATACCCTGTGCAGCCTGCTCAGGTGCCCGGGCAACTGGAGTCTGATTGCCTCCCCCGACCTGAGCTGTGGTAGCAGTAGAAGACATGGCGACCACCTGAGCCAAACTGGTGCACACTGTCAATATCTGAGATAGGGTCTCCTGAAGACCCGGAATAACCATAGGCACTGCCGGTGCCTGAGCCTGTCCTACTGGAACACCATCGGCAGAAACCTGATCCTGATCGATAGGGGGATCCTGTGGTACTGCCCCGACTGTTGCGTGGGCTGGCCCCTTACCTCTACCACGGCCTCGATCGCGGCCTCGACCTCTCGCTGGTCTAGCCGGTGACTGGTCACTCTGATCGGTATTGCTTGTCCTCACCATCTATGAGAGAATGGAACAACGTAAGTTCAGATTTCAAGAATCAATAGATCAACACGAAAGAGTTCAAGAAAGGTAGAAATGATTCCTAAAAGTTCGGCAGCCTCTCAAGGATAAGTAAAGACGTCTCCGCACCGATCCGCAAGACTCTACTAAACCTGCTCATGACTGTTGAGTCCTATGTAACCTAGGCTCTGATACCAAACTATCACGACCCCAAATCCTAAACCGACCGTGATGGATCCTATCGTGGAACTAGGCTAGACGATAACCATATGTTCACAATTTCTTTCAAAATCCCAATCAAAATCCAAGTATTTCATAAATATACAGAGTTTAATAAATAAAACAGGCCAATAAACAATGTCACCAACCCCAGAACCCGGAGCCAACAAGTCATGAACATCTAGAAGAATAAGCCAAGATATACTATTATAATACAAAACCTCCGAATGAAATATAGATACAACAAGAAGGGAAAACAGAGATGTTGCGGATAATGAACAGCTACCTCTATATCCCGCAATCCGGCCCCGCGCGAAATAAATAGCTAATGATCGGTATCTGCACCTGAATCTGCACACAGGGGTGCATGGAGTAATCTGAGTATGCCAACTTAGTATTAATGAAAATAAATCAAGTCTAAGCGGCAAGGAAACACATAAAATCAATGCCATCAAATCACAATATACACAGCCTTACTTTACAATAGTGAAAACATAGATATACGAAATTATCATGCCTTAAAACCAACTTCAGAAAAGTCCTTTGAAAAATGCATATTTTAACAACTTTAAACCGAAAGATTTAGTATGAAAATGGAATGAATCATATAGATGCCCCTCAGGCAAAACTTATTTCACATGTTCAAAATGAAAGTAGTAAAATCATAAGTAGCCCCTCGGGCAAAAACATATATCATAATCAGCACCTCGGGCATGCCTCACAGTCACTCATAAATAGTCACTCAGCACCTCACAGTCGCTCAGCACCTCATAGTCACTCATGCCTCCCAATCACTCGTCACTCGACACTCGGTACTCTGTGCGCTCACTGGGGGTGTGTACAGAATCCGGAGGGGCTCCTTCATCCCAAGCACTAACATCACTCAGCACCACTCCATCACTCAGCACCTCACAATCAGGCCCTCGATCTCACTCAACAGAACCACTCAAAAGACCCCTCGGGCGAATCAGTAAAACAGGGTACTCGATCCAAAACATCATTTTATATCTCAAACTAGTGTAAATCAGGCTAAGTTTCGAAAACAGTAAGCACAATGTGGCTGAGTGAAATCAACAACAAATAGTGAGGAAAAATATCAGTAAAAAGCCCCCAAGGGTTCTAAACAGATCGGCACGAGGCCCCAAACACGACTTATAGCACAAATATGTCAACAAATCTTTAGAACATAATTTAACATAAGGTTTTGAGTAAAATATGCAACTCATTAGTTGCCGTGGAGAGGACCTAGTCCAATCCAAAAATCAGTACGCGCCACATACTCGTCATCTGGCATGTGCGCCATTCTAAAATCAGTGAGAAATATGTAGTCCGGGGTTCCATACCCTCAGGACAAGATTTATAACCATTACTTACCTCTATCGGGCCACAACACTAGTCCGCAATGCTCTTGACCCTCAATTGGCTCCCGATTGATCCGAATCTATCCAAAAACAGTTAAACATCATCAATATATATCAAAGGAATATAACCCAATCGAAAAATATCAAATTATACAAGAATCTCGAAATTTAGCCAAACCTGATCCCCGGGTCCACGTCTCGGAATTAGATAAAATTTTTATCATTAGAATCCTCGTCCTCCCACGATTCTATACATACCAAGAATACTAAAATCGGACCACAGTTGCCCACTCAAATCTTCAAAAGAAAAAATCCAATTCTCATGCACCTTTCTTCCTCAATTTTGGGTTTAATTCCAATAATTTATGGTTTAATTACTTAGAAAATGACAAATAAACGAGTTATGATGTTTATAATCTTACCTCTAAGTGATTCCCTTCAATTTTCTCTTCAAACCCTCTCAAAAGTGCTCCTAACTCGATCAACAATGGTGGAAAATGAACTATTCTCGCACAAATGGCCTTTTAAAACATTCTGCCCAGCCATTAAATTTTCCTCACTGCGATCGCGCCACTAGGCACGCGATCGCGATGCACATACCAGCCAACCAATGCGATCGCAGACCAATACATGTGATCGCATAGAACAACTCTCCACCCCACACACGCGCCTCAAAAACCTCTACGAGATCGCATAAACACCCACGCGATCGCACTGCCTTACCAACCTATGCAATCAAAATACTAACCACGCGGTCGCATAGAAAAAAATGCCTTCCCCACTCTTTACTCTATGCGATAGCAAACATCCTCCCGCGATCGCGTAGAAGGAAACCAGAACCTCACACCAGCAAAAATCTGCCCTGTTTTCAAGCCAAGAGTTGGTCAGTTAACCACCCGAAACACACCCGAGGTCCTCGGGACCTCAACCAAACATACCAACATATCCCATAACATCATTCAAACTTAGTCGAGCCTTCGAAACACCAAAAACAATGCACCAACACCAAAATCACATCAAATTCAAGCCTATGAACTTTGAAACTTCCAAATTTCGCCAACTACGCTGAAACCAACAAAAACACCTCCGATTGACCTGAAATTTTGCACACCTATCCAAAATGATATTACGAACCTTCTCCAACTTTCGAAATTCCATTCCGACCCCAATAGCTTATTTTCCACTGTCGGCCAAAAATCACCAAAAGCTAACTTTCGCCGATTCAAGCCTAATTCTACACCGAACATCAAAACTTCATTCCGAATACACTCCTAAATCCCAAATCATCTAACGAAATTATCCGATCCATAAAATCCGCATTTCGAGGTCGTTCACCAATAGTCAACTCTCAGTTGACTTTCTCAACTATTAGGCTACTTTAATAGACTAAATGCCTAAATTCTCACCATAACCACTCCGGACCCAAACCAAATGACCCAACATAACAAAAATAGGCTAGCAATATATAAAAAATGCAGAAATGGGGGAAACGGGGTAAATATCACGGAACAACCGGCCGGGTCGTTACAAAGGCTGAGTCAACACAAAAACTTGGAGTAACAGGTTGAACTTCTACATGACTCTCATCCTCAATTAACATAGCATAAACACTGTCAATGTCATACATCAGCTTCATGAGTAAGATATTCCTCCTAACACCGGAATAAGCCTCGTTCAAATCCATAAGGAATTGATGCACCTTTTTGTTCATCCTCCAACTTCTGAAATGCCTCCTTACATCCACAGGTACATTATGGGTATGAGGTGGAATAGGCCAGTTCATCCCAAAGCTTCTTAATGCGATTAAAATAAGAAGCAATGTTTGAAGAACCTTGGGAGATGGAAGCAAGGTCTTTTCTGATATGAAAGAGCTTAGTACCATTCGATTTTTCATAACGTTTCTCAATTTCCTTCCATAGTTTTTGTGCATACTCAGTGTACATTACACTTTTCCTAATTTATGTCTCTAAACCGTTTAATATCCAAGCATTCACCATATCATTACATCAACACCATGGTTCAAACAGAGGAGAGATTTCATTTGGTTTAACAATCGTCCCATTAATAATCCCTAATTTGTTTTTGCAAGATAAACCTATCAATATACTCCTCCTCCAACCTCCATAACCCGTGCTATTAAAGGATTTAGTCACCAATACTGTTTCAGGAGAATCAGAAGGGTACAAATATAAGGGATGAGACGGTTCGACTGTAGAAGCCGTTCTGGAAGAACTACAGTAAGAGAAGCCCCAATAGATATCATATGTCAATTATAATAAAGCAAAATCGCATTATGATTATCACACAAACAATTAGACAACAATTTCACCAAGATCAAATCACCCACCCCGAACACAATCGAGCAAAATTGGTGAAATTCTGACGAAAACAAACACAAGTGCACGGAAGCAGTAGCAGAAAACGAGAATGAAGAGAAATTACCAAACTTTGACAATAACTTGGAAAGGGAAGACCGCAACAACAGAATAGTCAAAAAAATCGCTGAAATACTCGCCTGAATGCCGTAAAATGGCCACCAAAAAAATCGAACAAAAAATGACGAATCACCCAACAAGGGTAACACCGGACGAACGGGAATGATCGGAGCTAGTCAATTCCTCGCTCTGATACCATAATAATATTCAGAATTCCAGCTAATTTTGATGAAATATCTTATACTAACCCTAGGTTCAAAGAGAACATCGATGAGCTGTGGAGAGAGAAAATGATATTATTGATTAATGAAAAATAATCTGTACAAAAGTAAAGAAATAGACCTCTTTATATATTTACAGTAAAAAGAATTGAATGAATAATTAAACTAAGTCTAATGGGTCAAGGAGGCTGTAATTGGGCCTGATCACACTTATTGGGCTTGCTGAACTCTGTAGTGGGCTAAGACAGATTTGGAACTCCAACAAAAAATTACGTATAATTTTTTGAAAAAAGTAGTATATGGAGTTAAGTTGAAAAATGATATTTGAAATTTAAAATTATGTTTGGACCTGTATTTCACTTGAAAAATTATTGAAGTTTTATGAGTGGGGAAAAAATAATTTCTAAAATTTTTCAAACAGTGGTCAAAACCTCTTTTTGACTTTTGAAAAACTCATTTTCGCAAAAAAATTCAAAAACGTACAGAAATTCATGGACAAACACATTTTTGGAAGAAAAAAAAAGAAATTTTTTTTAGGGACAAATGGAGCCTATTAGTCATTGTTTGAATTGTTCATGTGTACTTAAATTATTCTTTAGGGTATTTTTGAATCCTTCAAACAGGATTGTTGTCAAAGGATTTTCATCTCATTTGCATGAGTTCGGAGGAGGAGGAGGATAAAAGAAGAAGGAAAACTAGTACTATTTTATTTGAAATCTCTTGAATATTCTCTATAATTCTTCATTCTCTTTTCACATATAAAATATACTAGGAATACACTTATTAAAAATAATACAAAACCTATTTTAATTATAAACGAGAAAATCTATTCCTATATACAAATCTTATTTAGACAAGAATTAAATAAACTAACAAATATTAAATTCTAAACAATTTTGATTTTCTACTAATTTAAATTATTTCCCAATAAAATATACAAGAATTGAATGATTTACTTTTATTACAAATATTAATTTTGCTTTTTCTTTTCGTTATATCTTGATGGCAAATAACTAAACTATCTCTTCCTTCACATCTAGTCTGATGAGGTCATTTTTATCATTTGCTCATCTTCTTTATCAAGGATTTTATTTGAAACTGATTAGTCTATACTGTTTAACCAAAGAATTAGACCCTTTGACTAAAGCTTATTTTTAAGATGAATACGGGTTATTGATAATCAAGATAATGGAAAAAATGAATAATAGACAATATTACAAAAATAAAAGATCGAAGTTGATTGTATTCGAGAATCAGATGTCTTTACAAGCTGTATTTCCCTCCTTTATATAGGAGATTCTTATAACGTATGACTCCTGCTATGGTTACTCATTAATGACTAATTATGACATTAATGAGGCTTTACAAAGGATAACGGTAATAGCGATTTCATTACATAACGTTCGAGTAATCAATTGTGGATCCTTGAATCTGCCCGTAGCTTTGTCTAGATTCATTCTGACCGTGCCTCTCTCTCGTTTTGATCAAATTGAGTTTTTCGTGGCTGACAAGCTCGTGGGTTTACTGAACCGTGCCTCTTTGTACCGTACCTCTTCAAAGAGTTACATCCAGCTGTCGTGTTTTCCTGTGTCCACGTGACTGGCTGAGTTGTCAAAAGCTGGCTTACGTGTGAAAATCTTTTTTACCAATACAGATAGTCCCCCCACTTACCATATATTTAGCGATTAATATTTGGTAAGTGGATATTCATTTATGGCGGAAATATTTTGCCGTCGCTTTTCCTTGAATCATTGTATCCTTCTCTGCACCATAGGCGTCGTTTGTCACTTTCATTTAATGCTCATACGACGTGTCCTTTTTGGATTGGTCTGCATTTACTCAGCACCTTTTAGGGCTTTTTGCGGCTGTGCCAGTCTCGAAATGAATCTTCAATTATGACTTTTCATCATTATTTTCCTTTTTCATCATGTTTGACGGTTGTCTTAAAGTATAAATATATGTTTTCCTTTCTTTTCTTCCACGAAACACTTTTCAATTTTGTTTTTTGTAAAGAACTTTCTCCTTTGCCTTTGTAAACATGTCTTCTTCAAACCAACCTCACAGAGTAATAAATATTGAAAGCTTAGCGCCATCTTCTGCTCCGACTAAGAGTCAGAGGGGTGGTAGACTTAGAAGTCTAGGATCCACTCCTTCAAGGGGCTCTTCTTCTTCTCAGATAGTACCTCCCCCTTCCACTAGATCTCCAGTTTCCCCGAGATTTAGGGTTTCTCGATCTTTGTCTAGGGATAAAGGCGAACGCCTTCGTGAACCTGAAGTTGATGAAATTATCCCTGCTGAGTTTGTTTTTGCTAGGGATATTCAAGTTCTTGTAGATCAATCTTCTTCTCTTAATAGTGTAGAAAGATATCCAACCCTTATAACTGAGGGTCAGATTTCCCTTGTTCGAAGGGAGTGCTTATGGAAATCTCACTTTCCTGTCTATATTCCAAATAGTAATCAAAGAATAACATCTTACATGATGGGATATTCTTTTGTTTATATGTATCCTTTCACTTTAGGGTTTAGACCCCCATTGACCCAGTTATAATTGAGTTTTGCCGTTTTTTCAATATATGCTTAGGACAAGTTGGCCCGCTTGTGTGGTGAGTTTTTGAATGCCTTAGGAGTTTGATTTCTTTAGCCTCGGTTCCTTTTACCTTGAACCATATTATTCACCTCTACTCTCCTACCTTATTTCGTGAAGGGGTTTTTACTCTGACTGCTAGAAGTAAATGAGTGTTAGTAACCCCTGGAGACGATAAGGATAAGGGTTGGTACCTCTGGTATGTCGTTGTACCCACTGCTGGTTTAGTGGGTGAAGAAAATCTTCCCTTCCCTGAGAGGTGAAATCGCGCACGTGAGTATGCTTTAGCTCACTTTTACTTTTTTTTGTTTTGACTTGAGATGTTTTATTTAACACCGTGTCTGTTTATTTTTCTCCTTTAAGCAATCATGAATACTGTCGAGTATGTCTCCGGTATTCGTGATTGGGTAGAAAAACGGTTATATGTTCTCCTTCTGAAAAAAGATCTTGGAAGTAACTTGCTGGGAGGTATGGTTGGCAAGTAAAGACCCACGGTAAGTGAAGCTTTTGTTCTTGCTTCTTTCTTTACTTGAGTCTTTTTTTTCTTTTGTCGTTTAACTTTTTTCCCTTTTTAATAGGATTCTCTGCTCGTGGGGTATCTGATTCCTCTATCCCGAAGATGTCGTTGGCTCAATCCCAGGAAATTATCGTTGGTTCATCTTCCTCGAAAAGGAAGATTAGTGAATCTCGTTCCATGGAGGAAGAGGAAGATGGTTCTTTAGTGCACAGGCCACGGAGAAGGCGAATGGTTTTAGATTACGAGCCTGCTTCCTCAACCTTGCCTTCCGTGTCTGTGATCGAGCCCCCTGTCTTTGATGATGTTTCACATTCCCCTTTTCGTGATGGTATTGATCTTGCTCCTGACGACGTCCCTTTGGTTGCTGTCTTTCCTGCTTCTTTGAGAGAAGCTGCTTCGTCTATTCCTTTGGCTATATCAACTTCTGCTGCTGCTTTTCCTGTAACTTCTTCAACTCTTCAACTTTCCGTGCCTGCTCCTTTGTTGGTGGCTTCTCGAGTTCCTCAACCTTCCGTGTCTGTTGCTATTCCATCTCTGCCTGCTTCTATGCCTTTCGTTAGGGAAGTAGGGTTTTCCAGCAGAGAGAGCGGCAGGTGGTAATATAGGTTCCAACTGAGGGAAACCATTTCAAGAAGACGAGTGAGCCTGAAGTGTGGTCAAGCCTTTGATAGGTCCCGCTGAAAAAGCAAAGCTAGCTAGCCACGGTGCTCTTACATGGGCCAATGAGGTCGTGCATACCTCCTTGAAGGTATGGTGTAAGTTATCCTCTTTCACTCTCGTATATGAAATTTACCATATCTGACTAGTTTATTTCTTGTAGATTAAACTCATAGGCATGGAGTTTATGAAGAGGATTTCAAACACAGACCAAGAGACAAGAGAGTTGCAGGCAGAAGTTGATAGTTGGAAAGCACAGTATGATAGCCTAAGGATTGACATAGACGTTTTAGAAGAGGAGACGAATACCTTGTAGCGGCAGATAAGACTTATGGCAACAGAACTAGCAGTGGAGCGGGCTTCTTGCAGTCAAGCTGACAAAGACAAGAGTGTTCTGGA